>BQNB010140229.1:0-17444 GCA_026074375.1 Tanacetum coccineum | reverse complement strand
TTTTCTTTTAGTTATAAAAACGACAAGGACCAAAACTGCCACTTTCTAAACTTGTGTATAACTGAAATTCGGCTTAAAAGAGAAATGAAAAGAGAGAAAGAGTTGAGGGACTCTTTTTGCCTCTTCCCCAAACTTTATGTTTAAACCTGCGAACCACCCCTGTACATACCCCGTACCCGCCAAAATCAAACCACCCCCTTTCCCACGGTTTTCTTGCAATACCACTATCCCAAGTACCCTCACAGCTCACCCCTCACCTTTTCCCACCTTACCCTGCCCCTATAACCCTTCCCAATTGGAAAACACTCAACCCCGTACCCCCCTTCAATGGTGAGATGGTGTACAAGGCAAACAAAGGGCTAGGATTGCTTGTGAGGCTTCCTACTCTCACAACAAACACATCCCAAGAGCTAGAAATGTTTGAAGTCCTCTATAAAAGAGAAGAAGACAACCCGAAGAAATCATCTTGTTTTTTTTACTTTCTTAGCTAAAATTTTAATTAAGTTTGCTTTAAAATTGTTGTACTCAGTTATTTTTTAAGTTTTTGTTGTAATACTTGCAGTTTTAATAGAAGTTAAGAGTTTTTTGAGAAAATTGCTATTGTCGAAATTTCAAGCATCATTTAAGCTGTTTAATTCTGTTTAACTTGTTTAAACATGTGTTAAGAGTTATTAAAACTCACTTGTAATCACTTATCTCAGCTTTAGTTCACCAAAAATCAGTTAAAAATCGTTTTTTATATAAATAAGGGGGTGTTTGGATAAGTCCCAAAATGGGTCATATAGGGTTTGTTGTGGGTCAAGCTCACTCAGCCAACTTTGGCTGAGTGTGTAGGCTTTATTAGGCCATTTAAATCACCATTGTTAGTTTGAAAATAAGTTTTTAAGTGCCTTTTGGTTTCTGTCAAAATTTGAATAAGCCAATTCAAGCTAAACCACTTAAGCTGCTTATGCAGCTTAAGCACACCTTGTTGGTGCCTATTTGAGTATTTCTAGCCAAAATAACCAAGCCCTTGTTCTGTCTTTTACTTTGACAACATAAGTCAAAAAAATTTGGCTTTGCAACTTTTTTAAGAATCCTCAATTTTAAGCCACAATATCAGCAGCTTATATTGTTTTCTAGACTCTCAAAATTTGAAAATAAGCTCATTAACCACCCCTTGTTATCTGTTTGTGCTTTGTTTTGGCTAAAAAGCTCTTAAGAGCTTATTTTCATAAGCTCAAATAAGCCTTAAGCTCACTGCCTTACTTCCCCTGGTGCTGAGCACCTAAACTCAGCCCTTTTATCTAGCTTATTTTGTATTAAGCCCCTAGTTTCTTTCAGCTTTTATTGTAGCTTATTAGTACCCCTTTAATTCCCCAAAATCTCATAGCTTATTTCCCCCTTTAGCTTAGCTTATTACAGGCTTAAAGTAGGTACTTTTCTGTTTTCTTTTAAAAACTGTCACCATAGCTTATTTCATTTTTAGCTTATTTAAGGGCTTATTGTGTTAGATATAAGTTTCCCTAGGTAGATTAAGTCTAGTTTAGTAGTATTGATCATTTTTTAGCTTATTTAGAGGCCTTAAGCTCAAAGAAAAAAGCAAATAAGCTGTTAAGCTTATTAACATTCTGTCAGCCCCAAAAGCTCACTTTTCTAGCTTATTCAGTGAGTAAAAAGCATAAGTGCTTTTACAAAAGTTACTCCCCTCAAGCCCCTTAACAAGTTTTCTTTTATAGCTTTTTGATAATAAGCACTTTGGACCCACCTTGCATATCGGGGTCCACTTCAGGGACCAATTGTGTAATTTTGTTTTTCATAGTTATAAAACTTTAAATTCTATAAAAGTGTTGTTATTTCACTTGAAATACAAGTTTAAACAGGTGATGTAGGGATTTGGTAGTCACATGCATGACCAATAAAACACGCACATCAGAAAATAAACACACAAGGCCATGCATACCAAAACTCTAATTAGTCAGATATCCTATGCGGTGATTTAACCTAATCTACCACGTATAAAGGGTGTTTATGATACTTGTTATTCATGTTGTATGTAAGCTCTTGACTTTTTAACAGCTGCAAGGAACACCTTCTTCTTGTTCTCGATGCTTCACGTAAACTTCTAGGGTTTCTAGGATGATCACCACTTAGACTACGCCAGGTATCCATCAGTACTGCACAAGTAGAACTAGGGCTACGAACCTATCGCAAGTAAGGCAAGTACAAAAACCGAGGTAAAACCCTAAACGTACAAGAGGGTGAATAAGGAATCGATCAGGGTTTTTGGAAACCCTAATCGATCATCTAGGAACGATCGACCCAAAGGGTTTAACCATTAGGGCTCGTTTGCTAGGTTGTCGACTTTGGTGAGTCGATCAAGGGTTTCGTACCCTTGATCCTTGTCGGTCGACCACATGAGAGAAAGAGGGAGAAAAAGATAGATTAAAGGTTATGAGGAGTGTTGTGAGAATGTCTTAGGAAGCCTTTGTATTTATAGGCTCTAAAGGGACATTCTAGAATACTTGTACAACAAGTATTCGAGTTTGACAAAAAAAAGTCAAACTCACCCCCTTTGGGGTTTCGATCGACCGACCTACAACAACCTTTCGGGGTTTGTTGTTTGGTCTTTTGTGCTTATTACCCTCTAATATTTATCCTGGATAAATATTATACTTTGGCTAATTACCGTTTATCACTCAATGAAAATAACGTCGTACTTTAATTTCCTCTTTACTTTAATTTTCATTTCGTAACTCGTTTCTTATTTCTTATTTCCGCTTGCACTGTTTTGTTTAGTGTGCACTGGTGGGGCCCTTCGACATGTCTGTGAAGGCCAATTGTGAAAGCCATTGTTTGGTTGCACATAATCCTTTCAATCGAAGCTTAGATCCGGATGGCTAGGTCTATATATAGTAAAACATAGTTATATGTCCGGATACGTTAAACTGTATGGAAGCGAAGGCCGAAGTTTCATTGTCAATGGCCACATACTCAATAAGAATGCACATGTCAACTTTAAATCAAAATGGTTGATAACAATTATATTAGATCTGACTGCGACTCATAATTGTGAGATTAAGATTTGATGACCAATATCAAAGGTGAAATTGAAACGGTTAAGATTAAAAATTAATAAATTTAACGGCTGAAAACACGTCATATCATCCCATAAAAATAGGGTTTTAGTCATACAATAGCAATGGATTTTTCCAAATATACCGATTTCGTACGTGTATTTTTAAAAAGTTGTACAATAGCAACGAACTTTCATATGTATTCCAATCTACACATTTTGATGATATGTCATGTTATAAATGGTGTCATGTGTAAGCCTTTCAGCTATTACACGTCATCAAAATGTCAATGAAACATTTATAAAAATTTGTTGATATTTTATAATTTTTAAAAACACACGTACCATATAAGTATATTTGAAAAAATTCGTTAATGACTATAAAAAAAGTCAAATATAAATGTGTATAGTGATTTAACTTGGATTATTTCTTCAACAGTGTTTGAACATATTTTATTTAAGGATAAAGATCCTCTTATGTTTAGGGTAAAGTTGAGTTTATTGTGAGAGTGAGAAAAAAAAGTAGGCAGCCTCGTAAGAATTTTATTGTATTTTATTTAAATTATCTCTCATTTTGAACATGAGATGTTCTTGGGATCTTTATCCTTTATTTCACTGTAAAATCCCTTTTTGTTCTCTCTTGAAGACGAGCTCATCGTTCTCACTTTTCAAAGGTACAATTCCTCTTTTACTTATTAACTTAATCATCCCATTTTATACTCACACACATCCAATTAATCAATCCAATCACATAATTCACTTGTCATTAAAATTAAGGATATGAACTATTGGAATATGTTTGACAGGCGAATATTAAAGGCGTTTATTCAGTCCGATCGTTCTATGGTTTCGTTGTTTATTGTTTTAGTCTACTTCTCAATTTGAGTAATAATCTTATGGCATTATTACGAGCTTAAAGATATGTAAGCGTCGAAACTAGGACTACGTCTTACAGAGGAAGAGTCCTTTAAAATGTTCGATCGTTTGTTCGTTCTGTCAATGTTCGGGGCTATGCTATTTTTTCGGCCTTATGCTTCATAACCTCACTTATTGTGGCTTATTTTGAAACTTTTCAGCTTATAAGCTCAAAACCAAATAAGCCATAAGCCTGCTATATAAGCCCAAATACAAGGGTGTTTGTTTAAGCTTATATATCGTCTTTAGCTTATTATTCAGCTTTTTATATGAGTGTAGCTTATAATTACGTATCACCATACTTGAGCCCATTATGTTTTAAACATGAAAAATAAGTTCATAAACAGGAAAATAAGCAGAAATCATATGAGTTAATAAGCCCATATATAAGCTTAAACAAACACCCTTGTGTTTCGGTTCATATAGCAGGCTTATGGCTTATTTTCTGGGTGTGTTTGTTTTGGGCTTACGAGCTTATTGGTTTTCGGCCTATATTTCATAAGTTCCAATTTTCCGGCTTATTTTGAGAATTATGGGCTTATATAAGTTTATCATATCGTAATAAACTTATATAAGACCACAAATCTCAAAATAAGCCAGAAAATTGGGGCTTATGAAATATAAGCCGAAATCAAATAAGCTTATAAGCCCACATATAAGCTTAAACAAACACATATGATGTTATGTTATGTGTGCAACTGCAAGCTCCTAAATTGGTGCTAATTTAGGTTTTCGTAATTCCTCATTTCCTCAATCACAACCTGTTTCCTTGATTGCCCCATAAGTTTTGCTCCTTGTCTCGGGCATAGTACATGACACTAGTCACCATACTTGTGTCGTGTACTGCGTAGGAGCACTTTATGTGCTGAAGCGTCTGGGTTCTCTTTGTGGTGGAGAAGAGGGATTTCACATAGGTGCTACGCTTTAAGCTCCATCTCTCTTTTTCCTTCCAGTCCTATACCGAGTAGACTTTCTTGCTTCTCAATTCACTATTTGCCTCTCCCTAAGGTGGACACAAGAATGTCCTTTTCAGTTACCCTCTTTGTGAAAGACTTGTATAAAAAGTAGAACCTTTCATGACTGCGCTTTAAAGACCTCGGATGTGCATTCGTTCTGTCATAGTTCGAAATTGTCTTTGTAACGTTAGTTTATAGTTTTTGGTTGTTTCAAGGCTTTCAAGATATTAATAGAGATATATAAAAGTGTTGTAGTTGATTGCCAGAGTTAATTGTGATGTGCACTTTGGCTCCACACTCTCAATTCTCCAGAATATACCATTGTATATGAAAATAACGAGTTCCAAGTTGGATTTTATACTATTAGTTTGCAGTAGCTGCTGAGAATATAGTTAGATTTAAGCGTGCCTTGGATAATGATGATTAGCTGGAGCGATACCTGAGTCATCACATGATTGTAGGAGGTTGGCGTGGGACTATTTTCGGCAATATTGTTAACCGAGTGTTCGGAAGTTCTCACTGTGAGAACTTATTATCATTCTCGCAGGAGCTGCTTGAAGTTCTTAGTAACAAGTGCTATTTTTTGTACACCCAGATATAGGTCTTCCACCTGTATCTTTAAGACTTTATTGGTAATCTCAAGATAGTAGCAGCTGTCTATTCTATGATAGAGGTTGCTTATGAGTGAGACAAACTAGTTGCGATTTTAAACATTATAATATTCAGCTTTTTGCTGTGTCTGCGAGCGATAACGATTTTCCACTTGTATTTGAGGACAACCAGTCTTGTTGTTACTGATAAGAGTTCATTGAAAAAAAGTTCCCGACGTTGTTCAAATCTATTACGTTTAGGAGCAGACGAATAGATCCACCCATTCCTTCTTTAAGGTTTGTAAACAACTAAATGCTATAGAAAGCCAGTTGTAAGCTTATCTATCTGATTGTTACACATACCTGACTTGCTTAGTGAGTGAGATCAGCCAGTTGTCTACTTCTACACTTCGTTCATAGGCCATTGGGTTGCTGTCATGCTTATCTTTATTACATAAGGGAATGCCTAAGAGAGAGATACCTAGATTCAAAATAGGGAGTTTGTTGAGTATTAACACGTACTGAGGATGTGGATGTGTCATAAAGATTGATTGTGTTTTAGAGGCGACCGGGTGGATGTCCTATTATAGAGGTTACTTTAAGATTATTTTTTATGTCGATTCTTGAATTGCTGTAGATTTAGGTTTTCATGTTTCAGTAGTTATGGTAAAATATTTTAAAATGTGTTGTAGCTGAAGGTGAGTATTCGATGTGACATGAACTTTGGTTCAATAGTCTCACTACTCCAAGATACACGTATGGGTGTCTAAAAATAGAGAGTCCAACTCCAAGTTGTATTTGTTTTATATTCTTCTACACAGCCTTCTGCTACATATATAAGACTAAGAATATTCATTAATTCCAACGGCATCTTATTGTTAGCTTGCAGTGGCTGAACCTATATTTTGATTTAAGCGTATCCTGGATAATAATGATTTGGTGGAGCAGTACGAGTCTTGACATGGTTGTAAAGGTGGGCACAGTACTAATTTTGGCAATCTTGCTAATTGAGAGTTCAAAATTTTCTCACTGTAAGAATGCATTCGAGCTGCTTGACGTATTAAATAGCAAGTGCTAATGTTTGTCTACCACAGGTGTAGGTCTTCCACCTGTATTATTAAGACTTTATACGCAATTATAAGAATGTAACCATTGCCTAATCTGTGATAGAGGTTGCTTTTGAGTTTGTCAAACCACCTGCTCTTTTTATAGTAACCGTATATGACTGAATAATGTGAATGAAAGATTCCACTGAAACCTTGGGGCTAAAAGAATGATCGGACAATGAACACATTCATAGGAAGCATAAAAAATGAATAAAATTCTGTTAAAAGTTGCACATCTGATGAGATTTATAGCCTTTTAATATTTGATGTTGCATTATTTTTCATTTTTTGGGTCATATCCTGTTCAATTGGAGCACTTTCTGTGCTGAGGAGAAAACGGATCTAGATTAGACAGTATGTCCTTCATCTGTCCCCTTCCATTGATTCAAAAAAATTTCTTATCTCCAACATTGTATAAAGTAATAAAGTTCAACCTTTCCCAAAAAAAAATGTTTTTATAAAAATTGAAAAGGACAATATGTGACTACGACTTGATCCACCAATTAAACATGAGATGATACCTTAATCATCGGTTGTTGTCTTTGTCACTCAAGTATATAGTAGCGACTAGCGAGTTTAGGATTTAAGAAAAAGTATTACAGTAATATTTTATTAACCAACTTTACAAGATGAAAAATAAATAAACATTTTCGTGAAATATCCCCCTGTATTGACTGGACTTTCCTGCTTCTCAATTCGTCACTAGTCTCTCCATAAGTTGCATGGATGTCTTTCTCAGTGACCTTGTTACAGAGGTCAAAAGGAAAAGAGCCAAGGTGTTCATTTTGCTGTTCTCTATGGTTGAAACATTCCCCTTGGGCATGGTTTGACAAATAATTTCAGGTCCTCAATTTTTGGTGTGTCTGTGAGCTATAACGATATTCCATTTGTATATGCGGATGCAACATTCCTGGGGTGAAACTGATTTGAAGAGCTTATTGGGAACAAATCTTGATCTCGTTCAAACCTATTACTCTCTAGGAGCAGACAAATAGACCTGCCCTTCCCTAAGTTTGGTAAACAACTGAATGTTTGAAAGATAAATATGGGAAACTAGTTTAAAGATTTTCTATCTGCTTACCCCAACTTGCTTACTTAGTGAAACTTGTCATTTGTCTACTCATACATTTTGTCCATTGGCCATTGGGTTGCTAACTTGCTCTTATGCATATTTGACCTCTTACGTTCCTTAAAGGAGCGTCAGACTGAGGTAACCTCAGATTCTAACTATCAAATAAGGGACATTTTTGAGTATGCACATTTACTGAGGAGATTTTTAAAAGATTGATGGCATTTTAGATGCTGACCCAAAGGTTTCCTTATAGAGTGTTGATATTCATGCCTTATAAAGAGACCTAATAATAGAACTATTCCATTCAATTATTGACAAGTGTCATACACATTTTCTCACTCATCATTTTTCACCAATCAACTTTATAGATTCACCAATCATATCTTTAGGTTCATTTTTAGGTCCAACTTTTAGGCCCACAATTCATTTTCCTTCCTCATATATAGACGTTTACTTTAGGTACTTTATAGCAGGAATCATAGATGCGACTTGTACAAAGAGGATGATACGAGAGGGTGGGGATAGACTTGGAATGATTATTGTACTGGAGAAAATGACCTTAAATAGGATTGTGTGTGGAAGCACGCTGTTCATGTTCTGAGACCATAAGGTTTCATTTTTGGTTTAAGCCTGATTGATTAAGGATAAAAGGTTTCCTGTTTTATGTCTGTAAAAGCTGTATATAGTTTGATATATCTCTGCTGCATATTTGTTATCTTGTCGCAGATAATCCTTTCTCAAGAGAAGGAAATTCAGAAGCTTAAAACCCTTGTACAGAGTCTCGAAGAACAGTTGCTGGTCTGCAGGGGCAAAGACGAATTTGTGAATGACAAAACTTCCGGATCTTTGACAGAACTAATAAATGAACTGAATCATCAACAAATTATGGAGTAATCAAGATTGCTTTCTTTGTGTAAGTAATATCGACTCTCCAAGTTCAACTTAGCTTCACTCAAATGAATTGTTTGATCTGTGACTTTTACATGGTGCTTAAATGATCAACGACACTTAAACATAGTGTTGCGTTTTTGTAACATTTTTGGATGTAGTGGTTCTGATGCATATTGGCGAGTTATAATCCCTGTTGTCTTGAATGGTTGAGGGTAAGGGATGGTCTATGGCTTTATATGAAGTGAAAAATCTAAAAGCAGAATGACATTTAGGGAGTCTTTGAGAAGATTATTAACATTTCGAACAGATCTAATGCGTAATCCATTGCAGAGAGACCTATATCTTGACAATTTTGAATATAAGGAACACACCAAGATGCATAGTGATTTCTTCAGTAATTACGACCCAACTCCATTGTAGTGAAGTGAACCAGAATTAAAACCTGATCATGTATATAGGATACAGAATGTGAACCTTTGAGGATAAAGAACTAAGGCCCTAAAATGATTCTGAGTTATATAGAACTAGACTATTGACTCCACATTCCAGAATCTATAAGAAATTACATGACTTAATATCTTAATCATGCAACACCTTCACAGGTTAAATGATTCAAAAGAGAAGGAGACGGGCTAAAGGCTTTAAGACTCGAGGAAACTAATAAACTTAGAACTGCAACGGATTATACATATCGATTAATGAAAACTAAGACGAAATGATATAGGGTATTGTGCCAATTTCTGTGAACTCATTGCCATGTTAACGAGAACTAATAACTTTGCAAATTCTATAAATGGATAAAGCAAATAAGAAATGCATGCCATGAAATTGTAATCACTCCTTTCTTGAGCTCATCAGTAACTAGAGGCGGCAAAACGGGCGGGCCGGACGGGCACGGGCACCGGGCTAAACGGGCACGGGCTAAAACGGGCGCGGGATAAAACGGGCGCGGGCTAAAACGGGCACGGGCTAAAACGGGCACGGGCCAAAACGGGCACGGGCTAAAACGGGCACTCATGGAATAAATGGGCTACTTGACATTTTTGTACGTTTACGGACATTTTCTTACGTTTTCACATTTTTTTACGTATTCGCCCGGTTTTTTACGTTTTCGCACGTTTTTTTACGTTTTCGTCTGTATCTTTACGTTTTCGCCCGTTTTTCGTCCGTTTTCTTACGTTTTCGTCTGTTTTCTTACGTAAAAAAATAGACGAAAACGTAAAAAAACAGACGAAATCGTTAAAAACGGACGATAACATAAAAAAGTAGAGGAAACGTTCGAAAACGTGAAAAAACAAGACAAAAAAGATCAAGAATAATAAAGCATAGAAGAAAGAAAGAAAAAGAAATGAGACAAAAAAGGTTTGGCCATTTGGGCAAAATTCGCCCTCTTATTTATCAATTCCGCTTATTTAGCCCATTCATATTTCCTTCTCCGCCTATAAGAGCCCATAACAAAATAAGGGTGGGGAAAAAAACGCCCATAACTTTTTAAAAAGTGTCAAAAAACGCCCATAAGTTGCTATTTGGGCAACTTTTGCCACCTCTATCAGTAACCATAATTGAATTTCCTTTCTTTCTCTTTGACTTCGAGTAATGGTAAAATATCACCAAATAAATGTAAGTGACTAATGAATGTATGTTGTCGACCGTTTCACTTTCTTATTAGTCTGATGTGGATTTGACAAATCATTTAAGGGTCCCTTTAGCATTTAAGAATTTGCTTTTGTAATTGGTCCAACAGTGTTTGAAGTGGATATCTTGAATAAGGAAGGACATGGGCTTTTTAAGTTTTGGACTTCTTGGCTATGTATGGTGTCACTTGCAATTCCTTGGACCTTGTTTATATAATCTGCATATCCTTCACAAGCTGTGTCTACTATATGTAATATTAATATGTCAAATTGAACTCTAAACGCTTTCCTGAACTCCTGAAGTAATTGAAGTGTGTAAAATAATTCTTTATCATGAATTGCTATTAAAAAAGTTGTATTTGAATTACGATGATAATCAAGTGCATCAATGCAAAAGACAAAAACACCCTACCAACCCCAAATGTGCGAGCTTAATATCCAATATCATTTTCATAAAATATTTACTACTATTTCAAGCGAATGAAACATACCAAATCTTGTTATATCACATGGTTTATTCTTAGCGCATTCTGCATTTTTATATGCTGTGATATTTTCTCATATTCTGCTTTTACATCACATATCTCCAGGTGATTATTTCTAATATATTTTCTGGCTTTTGTGTCTAGACAGGTGTTAGTGGAGGAACTTTAGATGTTTCATGGTTATATAAACATTTAAAGGATGATACAGTTTCTTGGTTACCCTGAGTGTACCTCTAAAACAGGTTAGTCATCAAGACCATAGTGACCCTTAACTACATCAACTGTATAATGGTTGGTTGTGCTCATAAATTGTAATCTTAACACGACATTAATATAAATAGTTGTCAGTATGCGTCTATTTAAGAGTTTGAAACTACATGTGCATATAACACTCTTATGTTACCATCTTTGTAACGGATACAAAAGTTCCTATTAAAAAAAGGTGCAAGTTTTGCAAGTTAGATGTATAAAATATGTTTTTTTTAGTTGATTTAATCAAAGGCTGGTAACACGTTACCATCATTATTGATTTGCCATTGTATCTATATTGCACACTAATTAAGGATCATTTAATGAATATCTCTAACTTCTTGTTCTTGTGTACTTTACAATTAAAGACCACACTTTCACTTAAAGCAAAATCAACCAACAGTTCTTTGACATTACAATCTTCAGAATTTAAAGTGAGATAAGATTGGTTCTTTGTAAGGTCAAAATCACATGTAACCATCATTATAATGAAGAAATTAGTGATGCACACCCAACTTGTGGATGTCTAGATTTATAACGTAGGCATATGTTCTTCTTATACTCGTTACCATCACGTAAGTGGAGAAATAGCTCTCCTGTCACGATCCACTAAGATTTACGTCTGCAAATAAAAAACTATCATTACAATTATGATTAATCCTTGCATTTTAATTACTAATAGATGAAAAGAATCAAAGGGTACACAAGAAAAAATAGGAGTTGATGAACATTGATGACGTTTTGGTACTTTTCCTAGTCTAGTAGGCAAAGCCTATTTTTGTTGTGTGTTTGGATGAAGGAGAGTATCAGTGTAAGTATATGTATTGTCAGTTATAAAGAGATCTGAGATGTGTTAAATAGACAGAGCTCAGGTAAGGTCAGGTTAGCGTCCTATAAATTTCTGTTTTTGCTTTAACTTCAACCATAGCCTGAAGGTTGAAGATGCCAGTTTCTGGTATGGCTTTTACTTCCACATTAAGGCCTACAACACCTTAAGGATAACATAACGTTTAAAACAATGGAACATATGGTACAAACAGTCGATTAAAAGTTTGGTTTTATAGATATACAATAGGTGTGACGTTAGGTTATGTTCGATTTTTTGTATTTCTATTAGTTTGTTCTCTTGTACATTGTTAAAAGATCAAGTATTTTGTCTTGCTCTATATATATTAAAAAGCTTTTCGGTTTTTGTCATTAGTTGCAGGTTTTGTAAGAAGCGGAAAATATTTTTCAGCTTAACGCTAGTCATGTACCAGAAAAAATCATAGAAGTTCGTTGCCTGAATAAGAAGTAAACTTATTTGGTAATCGGTAGTGCTTTAAAATTTTAGTTTAAACGCGCAGCACGTGGTTTTTACACCCCCCAAGTATATATCAATAGCTAAGTAAGCAAAATCTATTGCATATGTGCATGCTGATCGGCTAAAGTAAATCCTTTTTTTTTTCTTCTTCTTATTGACGATGTAGGCAAAATTTAGCAAATTGATTGACCACAAATTACTCAAATTTTCGACTATTATACGACAAAGTCTTTTTTAGGAGATAACTCGTGCAAAATGTACTTTTTGGTTCACACTTGTTAGAGGCATAAGTATTTGCGCCGACACGTCATCTTGTACCATATAACACTCTTATAACATAAACACCCTCCCAGTAACTTTCTTATAACAGCATAAAAAAAACCCACTTACTAAAAATAAGAAAAAAAAGAAAGCTTAAAACGATCGTTATCCATGTGTCTGTGCACCTATAACACGGAACAAACGGTGCAGTATAACAAAAATGCCGACATCATATGAGCAATTTGGCACCTATAAAGGCTATAACATGTTACTGCGTCAATGCACCGTGACCTCTTTAATTTGAAAGTACACAATATTATATGATACGCAATTGTATTTCGTCCCACATGCATCAGGTGGTAGGGTGGTTCGTTGTTGCACCAAAGCAAAATACAAAACTATGAGGCTGTTTTTATCAGTCACCGCATCCTCTCATCGAACAAATCAAGGAACCTTCACCAAACAAATCATTTTTTTATTAAAAACTAAAACTTTTATTATTCATAAATTTAAAACGTAAATGTACGAAAATAAAAACGTAAACACTACATAGATTAATAAAAAATGTAAACTAAAATGTATTTTATTGATAATTTGAAGTTGTGTTTAAAAAGGTTAAAGTTTAAGAAGTATTTAGGGTCTGTTTGGTATGACGAAATGAAGTAGTGACGGAATGTAATGAAAGTCGCAATGAAATAAATGAAGTAATGGAATGACGCATTACGATAATAATTATGTTTGGTTGTTATAATAGATTGAAATGTAATCGATAATAAAAAGACTAAAATAGCCTTTGGTGATTTACTTTTTTTAGTTTGATAAGTAGTTAATAAAGGTCTTTTATGTAATTATGATTCCATTACATGATGTAATGGAAACAAAACAAGGGACCCCTAATGAATGAAAATAGTGGTTTTTGATGTAATGAGTGATTACATGTAATGAGTCATTGCATTCCGTAATTGTAAACAAACATAATTTTCTCATTCTGTCGTAATGATCTTTTCCATTCCTACTCTCATTACGATGTACCAAACGCTACGTTGTAGATAAATAAAATGATAGTGGGGAAAAGTTTTTATTTTATTTTATAAATGTTAGAGTGGGAGGCTCCACATTCTCACAATGCCCGAAATATGTCTTGCTCGCCTTCGTGAGCTAAAATCTTTCCTTGTGACGCGTGAGACTTATGGGTTTTAGTGGGCTTACCGGTGAGGTGACACCTTCACGGGGCGAATTGTGACCATGTCGCCAACCAATAAAAGCAGCCTAAGGTTAACTACATAACGTTTCAGATTTGACAATTGATAGAATTTGATTCTGTTGTTATTTAAATTAACGATAACTAAAAGTCAAAGTCAAATCACATATACAGTAGGTTTATAAGAGTTCCTAATGTGTTCAAATTTTGTAGCTTATGTGATGGGATCTGTCTGTAAAAAGGTTTTAAGTTAAAACAAAAGACACATGCCTTCGCATGACAATTGCAATTTAAATGTATATGTTTTTTTTTTGTCATTTTAACTCTAACTTTAAATGTTAATGAAATATAAGTCATAACTCAAAACATTAGACACACATCTCATATATTTTTACGGCGACTATTCACGATATTTACATCATAAACTATCTTACACGTTTTGAGAAGGAGTTGAACCCACAATTATTTGATTATGAAGATTTTCATATAACAAATGGTACAATTGACACAAGCCTTATGTTGACCATATTTATGGCTTGAATTCACACTCTTTATTTTTTTCATTGATAAATCAAAGATCCCACCGATTCTTTTGTGCTTGGTTGTCTACATAGTTTTTGTCTTTCGGATTTTAAAGGCGAAAATTTTAGTAAGCAACGAGGGAAACAATAAGAAACGAGAAGGAAAAACGAGACCCAAAAAAAAGAGTTCAGTAATTACATCCATATCCCACACTACTGCAAAAAAGTTAAAAGGATATACTGGAATATTTAAAAAGATCGGTTATAAACCACTCTATATCAAAAGTAACTTTTTTTAGTGGAACACAAAAAAATCAAAAAGCAAAAAATCATTTCAAGTTCTTAGGTGTTAGCGAACCTTTTGCCATCTCATTTTGATCGGTCGTGTCCCCTCATATAGTGTGGTTTATAACCGATCTTTTTGAGATATATCGACCTCTCTTTTTAGCGTTTTTTAATTTTTAGTAGTGACAAGATATTATTTTATGAGATTTCAATGATATTAAATTATAAACCACTCTTATATACAACAAAGAATCAATGTGACATTAAAAAATCTAAGTAGGAAAGTGAAACATATTTACTGTTAGGAAGGTTGCTTGGTATTAAACACCATATGTTTAAGCTTATTTATTGATCTATTAATCATCCATGCATTATTATCTTTGAACACAATGTACAACAAAAATATGTTAGAAATTAAAAATGTCTAGGACGATATGAGTCAGATGGTAATTATGGTAATATAAGTACATGTAGAGAATTAAAAACCTAAGTAACCTGTGTATAACTTGCAAGTTAGATTCTAAATATTGTCGTTAATAACTTATGATCAAGGAAATGTGTTTCAAACCTAAATGTCATCATATGAGATACCTCAAATATTATCATATACCTATGAGCATGCCCAATTGGATTCATTAAAATGACCCAAACCTCTTTACAATGACTAATAGAATCTACAAAAAAAATCCTTGTTACGGAAATTCAGCAGTGTATATGACCTCTGAAAGAAGTATTTGTGTGCGTGTTTGTTTCTCTTTATTAATGATAATACGGAGGAGCTAAGTTCAAGTTCCGTGGGTATAATTTGCTCAACAAAGTCCCAATAGTATTTCTAAGATGCGCGATATTCACTCCAACTAGAGGTTGCGAAGATGAGTTAGCTAGTTGTACGGGTTGTGCAATTGGTTCTACTCAATTGGTTCAGGTCACATTTCGCTTCAAGCTTATATTTCTGTTCATTATTTTCATTTATAACTAATCCCATGGATAAACTATACAATGTTAGAAATTGGGGTGTGTATGTGATGATCCTGGATATCTTTGTTGTATCGTGTTGAGTTCACTTTTCGTATTATGTATTTCGACCCTATAAAATGCCTGGGTTGCACGAAATCTCAATCGGGATAATACAAATAGAATGACAATTTGTGTTCTAGGCACAAGAATCACAAATCAAGAACAATGAAGGAATTGTATATATTTTCGTCTCTTGTTCTGAGACCAGATAACTTCTATATATGAAAAACAGAAGTTTGAGACACTTATTTGCAACAGTTGTGTAACTGTTCCCCAACAGTTATGTTGGTTGGGTTTTGGCGGGAAATTAAGGTAAATCCTTAATACAGATTTATAAAAATCGTTTAGGTTTTGGGGCGCTGCCCCCTCGACCCCTGCCCGCTGACGTGGCAGCGGGACCAGCAAAGGGCTCTGCCCCTTGACCCTCTCTTTTCTGTCATGGTCGAGTTCATATTAGCTCAACGAGTGTGCACTCCACACTTCCCTAACTCGTATTCGAGCCAAATATGAAATCTCATCGATCTCTAGTAAATCGCCATTACCTAAAATAGTTGATGACACTAAAATCACCAACAACTTTTTAATAGTGTGAAAATTATTTTGAGTTTATTAACACATATACATGTGTAAAAAAATAGTTATATAAATAAGTATGAACACAAATTTAAGAAAAGTAAAAAGTTTACACACTTATATGTGTTGCAAATAAAAGTCCACACTTTTATATGTGAAAAAATTCTTTTTTTGTCTATACTTTCAAATGTGAACGGTGAACCCCCATTTGTAACACCCAATATCCCACACATGGGAAGTGTGAAGGAATTGATGTTACAAATAGGGATTCATATTTGAAAGTGTGGACAAATTATAAATTTTTCATACTTGAAAGTGTAGACTTTTATTTGCAACACATATAAGTGTGGAAACTTTTTGCTTTCTTAAAATTTGTTCACACTTATTTATGTAACTATTTTTTACACATTTATATGTGTTAATAAACTCAGAATATTATCCACGTTATATAAAAATGTGTAAAAAAATTATGAAAAATAGACTCTTTTTTTTGTAGTGGAAACATGCAAACAACAGTTACAAGTTGTGATAAGAAGATGAGATAAGGAAAATACCTATATTTATACAGCATATAACGAAAGAAACCTTTATCATTTATCAAAGACTTATTTTTAAAGTTTATAAATTAATATGCAACATGTAGAAATAATTAATGTTATGTATAATACATTAAATGATAATTCTTTTACACTTAATTCTTTAAACATTCATGAATGTAAGTTTAATTTTTTTTTTGAACGGCGGTAGTTTTATTGAGACACTAGCAAGAAGCTAGAAAAAATTACAAAGTAATACAATTAGGGTTTTTTAACCAAGAGATCCAATTGATCTTTGGCTTAAACCGACTACTCAACCATAAATATGACATATGGACAACATCATCAAAAAAATTCTCCTGATTACGGGGAGGATGATTGAAAATCAAAGAATTTCTGTGCCGCCAAATGATCCACCACAACACATAGCAAGAACCTTCGAGTAAACCCTTCAATCGCTTAGGTAACCGAACACTAGCGAGCCAAAGTAACCACTCATTGTAGGAGTGTATAGTAATATCGTCCAGCTCCCACCAGATCAACACCTTGCGCCAAATCTTTCGAGCAAACGTGCATGAGAAGAAAACATGGGAGGAGGATTCCACTGCTGCGTTACAAATAGGGCAACAAAGCGAGGGAATGTCAACACCTCGAAGTGAAAGATTCAATCTGGTAGGTAAAGCATCAAGATTAACCTTCCAAGAAAAAACATTTACCTTGATAGGAAGAGACTTAATCCATCTCGTAGGAACATTTGCGTTCGGCATAAGAATATCATCAATGAGAACCCGAGA
>BQNB010140228.1:0-16943 GCA_026074375.1 Tanacetum coccineum | reverse complement strand
AAAATAAGCCGAACTAGATAAGCCATAAGTCAAAATAAGTCAAAACATAATAAGCCTCTATATAAGCCGAAACCAAAAATAAGCCATAAGCCGAAACCAAAAATAAGCCATACTCGAATAAGTCGAAGTTAAATAAGCTCAAAATCAAATAAGCTATAAGTCCATAAGCCAAAACAATCAAATGGGCGAAACCCAATATTCTTTTCTTCTTTTCTTTCTTTTGCCGAAACCAACCAAAGCCCTAATAAGCAAATAAGCTCAAACAAAGCTTATTCTTAAGCATCTTTCAAAATAAGCCAAAAAAGTACTTTGACAAAATTATATAAATACCACCACAATCAAAATATTCAAACTTTTGACTCTTGTTCTTTTTGTTCGAGTTTGACACAACCAAACACCCCTTTTTATACACTTTTGGTTTTCAAGAATTGATTTTTTTGACGATCAACTTGTACAACTAGTATAAAGACACCATAATAAGCATAGAAGTACAACCTAAAATCAAATTTAGAAAACATACAACTTTGGCGAGTTTTGTTCGATTTTGACGCAAGAGAAAGACCCAAAAACCTTTTTCTATAAACCGCGTCTTTCTAATATCAACCCATTATCGACCTTTTAACCTCGTGTTCTTGATAATCTTTAAAAAAATCAAATGTTCCTTGTTTCTTGGTGTTGCTCGTCCGAAATAGAGAGAGAGAGAGAGAGGAGAGAGAGAGAGAGAGAGAGAGAGAGAGAGAGAGAGAGAGAGAGAGAGAGAGAGAGAGAGAGAGAGAGGAGAGAGATATATTATTTATTTGATTTTAAAATTAATGAATGAATAATAATGTTTGAGGTGGTGGAAGAATATAAGCGTACGAGGTTGATACAACCTGGCTAGAAAATAGCCATCTTGTCCCTTAAGGTTTATCTCATCCGAAATTAGATCCTAGGAAGGTCTCGGGTTCTTCTTTTCGTATCAGGATCAGTTAAAAGCTTAAAGTTTGATGATTTAAAACGTTACCCAAGTTTAATTAATATTCCCATTGAGTTTAAAATCACTTTTCCATAAATATAGGTTATTTATACGACACATATCAACTAAATCTGCTACAAAAATTCTATTTAGATGCTGCCGGTCGGGTCAGAACCAAAAATACAAATTTTTGTTTAAAACTTAATCGAGCCATCCTCACAAGTGTGAAAGCATTTTAAATTCCCAAAATAATCTTTGTCAATACCAACTTGCTCAAAATTTACGCTTTAACGACCGTTAAATTCTTTTATCGAATTTCACGAAAATGACCATTTTCTAACAACTTTCAATTCACATACCAACGATTTACGTTTTAAACCAATGTTTTCTAAATCATGAATTTATTAAATAAATAAGCTCATTACTCACTTCCGAATCACTTAAACTTATTCCCAAATAAACTGTCATGCCGGTACGCGCTGCGTGATGATTTTTAGGAAATCACAGGAAAGCTTCCCGGAATTACTTTAAATACCTACCAAATACTCGGAAATGGAAAGACAAATCAAAAGTGATTCTCTCCTGAAATTCAAGACTCCATCAAACTCCCGGTTAAACCGCAACCATTTTATGCAAAATAGTCAACTGAAGTTAACTTTTCGGCTTTTATCAGGAAACCTGACAAGATCAAAAGACTTCAAAAAATGAAATTATACTATTTTATAATACTTAACCTTGGAGAAATTACCGATTATCACATTCTAACCCCCTTAAAGGAATTTCGCCCTGAAATTCAACTCAAATCATCGAATCACAACATCGACAGGAAATTCCATTCCTCAACGTATCACATTAGATCACTAGGGTTTAGTCTTTTCAAGCAAGGTTTCTTCCAATTCATTTAAAGACTAAGTTTTTGCATAGTCTAAATCCTACACTTTCTCATGGTTAATCTACATCTGTTCACAAAATTAAGATAGTCATTCCTACCATCTCCTTAATTTCACAATTTCTTCAAACTTAGGTCACACAGTCTCAGTCGGGTGTCTGAATACGATCCAGTCCTTAACGTGATGACTATTCTATCATAATTGGCATCGCCAAACTTTTTGGTTATTCAACCAACGGGACTAACCCTACAGGGTATGTGACCTACATAACACGACTCACACTTTACTTTCTCAAGAACGTCTATGGTTCTTTTGCTAATACTCACTCAAAATCCCCAAGTAAACCTTACTTGGTCAAACACTTCAGGCTCTACCTTTCTAAGAAGACCATTTTATTGTCTAAACCTTATCATTATTTGTCTTAAACTTTTTCCAAATCAATCCCACTTAACGAGTACTTTAAATCTCACCTCACTTAGATAGGTCATGATAGCTCTCAAAAGCTTACACAAGAAAAGTATAATCAGGTTTCAAATTCGATTAATAAAATTCCTTCTAATTTTTCCTCGTAACCTATTCACGGTCTTTCACCTTCCTATTATCTTTTCTAACAAAATGGTATAATCGACCAACTCGAATATATTTCAAGTTTACGGAATATACCAACTAAGTCATACACTAACCCTCACAAGAAATGGGTGTCCGCCCTAACACGAGCGACTAATGGTATCACAACTATACACGGAAAACTATGCTCTTAAGCACTGATCTTATCCATCCAACCGATAATAACATTAAATAATGCTAACCACAAAATCAAACAAAATTTCCTTCACTATCATAAAAACAATTTCAATACATATCATCTAACGACTAGTAAGGATTGGTCATAACTACCACTATTCAAAAAAATAAACTTTTCTAATCATAATACAAACACTAACTGACGCTACTCGGTTTAGTGATATACACAAACTACTAATCAAATCTCATACATCCTACACATCTCCTCTAGGCTCCTGCTCTCTCCTCATACTATTAACAATCACAGCCAAATCCAACCACGCACGCCTCTCCTCTGCGATATGTAATCGCAACTCCCGGTTCTCTATCTGCGTATCACTAATGGCATGCCACAGAGCTGCTCTTTGTGCATCCGTTTGATCTGCCCATGACTCTAGGGCTAATACTGGTCTCCAAATTGCTACAAAAGTCACTGCAACCCTCTCTGGCTCATGCTCTAGACTCCTAAATCGATATCTCTGGGAGAAGATCTCATCCCTGACCGCCCCTGACCTAGTAAACAAGTCCCCTATATCCCCATCATATCTCTTAAAGAAAGCAGGTGATAGATCCCCTAATCACACCATATGATCATGAATCAATCCTTCTTGTATCTCAACCTGGGCTCCTAACTCAGTCAAAAATCCCTCAGCCTTTGTTGTAGCGGGTGAAGCTATATGCGATGGAATGGTCAATGGTATCATGGGTGATGAAATAGGTAAAGGAACGATAGAAGGTGCTAGAGAAACAGGAAGTGAACCAGACGACCACTCGAGAGATAGCAGTGTCTGAACAGGTGGTGTTGATGGTGGGTAAGTAGGAACATCAATGTAAGCTATTCCATCCTCTAGGTCTATCCATGTAGTGAGTGTGGGCTGCCTAAGTGCCGACACTCTCTCTGGTCTCTCAGGCTCTGGTACAGACCAAGAACCCTAACCTACCTCGAATACACTAGGCATCTGGCCTTCCCCCAATGCTATCTCCTAGTTTCTCAATGCCTCATAACCCAATCCTAGAGGCTCACCTACGGCTATCTCCATATCCGGGGCTGCTCGCTGTTGACCCTTAGGTACAACTGCATCCTCTCCTAAACCAAGACTCTCAACTCTTATAGCGGGACCCTCGTCCCCTGCAGCAAGACCCTCGTCCCTTGCAGCAGGATCCTTATTCTATACAGTATGACCACCGTCCTCTTCGCCCTCGCTCTCACTATCAAAATCCAAACTTTCCTCTATCTCCTCGTCCTCCTCCTCATCATCCTCCTCCTCCTCATCAACCTCTACTAACTTAGACGTACCCTGATAATGCTTTTGTAAAGGAAGGTCTGCTAGGGAAAATGATGGTGAACTCTCGTAAGAGGACCTAAACCTCATACGGAATGTTGAATTAGACATAGCTTCTACCTTTGCTATACTGGCAGAAAGGCCAGGTGACATTGTAGGTGGAACATACACGGCCATACGTACGGTCGTATGGAGAAGTGGAACCAAGGTGGGTGTAGTATGGTTAAGCGGGTGATCTGGTGAAAGTGGTGTGGTGAAATCTGATGACATGGGTCTCGCACCGGAGGTGTCAGAATCCACTGAATACTCAGCATGACGTATGAGTGGTGTGCTATCAAGTAGTAGAGTGGGTGATGCTATAGTGTAGGTTGACTTACGTGTCTCAGCCTCAACTAAATAGGCCTGCCTAATAGCCTCATAAGGATCCTCAGGAAATGGTATGGGCACTCGGGGGCTCTGAGCTCCGTCAGCCTGGGTGGAAATCTCTGGGTCAACAAACATTGGGGTAGACATCCTGTGATAACACGATAAAAGGGTATAAATATTTCATAAAATATCATTATCCAAATTAACAGCATCATTATGCTTACATATACAAATCATCATAGCGTTCGAAATTAGACGTTCGTAACCGTATATATATATATATATATATATATATATATATATATATATATATATATATATATATATATATCGGGAAGAATACGAACAACAAATAAACACCGACCAGGTTCGATACCGAACAGGCACTTCTGGTCATCACATAGAGCACATAATCCACAAAAAGCATATCCTTAATTCATATCGCTACCTGCGACATTTCCACTAAAACTCTCAAGGCAACATGCACTACTCTAAGGCAAGCACGACCAACATCAATCAATCAACATCGCTACCCGCGATAATTTTACCTACATTCTCAAGGCATCGTACACTACTACTACTAAGGCAGCATGCCAATCCTAAAATCAAAATGATCTCAAACTTAACACTCGCAAGTGTTCTCATCACTTTACATCCTATCATTTTTAGGTGGTCTCATCACTCACGCATCCCTTCCCTCCTCCAACATAACTTTAGAAAACTAACCCTATCATTTCATAGTCCTTTATGAATTAAGCATAGTTGATCAGCTATGCGTAATTTAGGAAATACCATGAACTGCTCGGGCTAGTTGACTTCGTCATGTTCGAGGTTTTACTAAAAACAGAATTCACTTTGCTTATAGTTGCGTTTTTTTATTTTATAAAACAGTGGACAATATCTTAAACCTAAAAGCTATGCCAATATCTTAAAACAGTGGACAATAGTGCAATATGATAGTGAATACATGAGAATCACCCATGACTTAGCATCCTCGCTAATCATGTAAACACGAAAATGAAACTTGGGTTTACATAAATTTTACAAGTTAAGACTTGACAATAAAATAAACAAAACCCATATTGACCCAATCCTCTAGGGTTACATCTTTTCTCTTCCAATGTCATTCATATATCTTTGATTAACACACCTGAAAATGATACTCGAAATCGTCAGCAATAATGTTGGTGAGCTCGTAGGTTTGACCTTAAACCTAAAAGCTATGCCAATATCTTAAAACAGTAGACAATAGTGCAATATGATAGTGAATACATGAGAATCACCCATGACTTAGCATCCTCTCTAATCATGTAAACACGACCTAGTATACCCGCTAGTCGATCACCATGCCCTAGCATCCCCGCTAGTCATGTAGCAAAATATGTCACTTACGCACCTAAAGGGCCTACCAGTTGGAGCATTATATTAAGGCAGGACCACAAATTGACATGGCAAATCCTTGCCAATCACCCTTGCCATGGCAAACACAGAATACGCAAGTAAAATCACAACCCTTGCATGCCAAACACAGTACATGCAAGTAAAGTTACATCACATATATTCAAATATCAATCATAAGCACATAATTGTCCCAAAAACAAAACCACATTTCGCACAATTCAATTTCAAAATAGTTTAAAACACATTTGAGCATCATTTTCCCCCAAAGGAAAAACAATAGAAAAATGAGGCTACGAGAACTCATCTTAATAATAATAATGCAAACAGCACAAATCTTAAACTAAACGCACAAATAATCTCAACACAAGCGCACAGCAGTACCCGGCCATGACCTAATCATTTAAGACACTTAATTAATGTTTGTACAAAGTTGTCTTATTGTACAAGTATTCGTCTTTACTCACACCAAGATTCTCAATTCCGTTACAAAACCTCTTTCCTTATCACAAAACCGTTATCTCATAACAAAACCGTTATCTTTTACCAAAACCGTTAATAACCAAACCGTTATCTTTACCAAAACCGTTATCTCATAACAAAACTGTTATCTTTTACCAAAACCATTATCTCATAACCTAACCATTATCTTTTACTAAAACTGTTATCTCATATTATGGTTGTGTGGTAAATTACTCAAAACGACTCAAACACTTGGCTAAGTGTGACCATCAACATTATTTATCCAAAACATCGATCATCGTTGAAACGGGACAAATGATCAAACAATCGAAGAAAACCTGATGAGAAATAAGTGGGAGTTTCAAAGATAAAAAATAAACGGATAAACATCTCCCGCACGTTAAAGTATACATATACTTAATTATATTTATAATTAATAAAAAATAATAATATTTTTATTATTTTCGTCTCTTTATCGGCTAAAAAGGGTAATTATTAAACCTTGTCATTTTAACATAATTCACGCTTGATCGTTAAATCTCAACACTTAAAGTTTATTAAAAGTTACGTTTCGTTCTTTAAAGGTATCGACACAAAATAACTTTTCACATGACCCGTTCGTTTATACAATATTTCCAAGATATTAAAAACTCTATTCTAAACACTTTTCTAAGTCCTCTAGTTCAAGCGTTTTCTAAATTCTCGCTACCTTCTGACCAAACGCCAATTCTATATCTCAAAAATACTTTAACAAAATGCATTTTCCTCCACCGACTTTCAATATTGACACGATACATGTTTCACTTTTAAAAATTCACTTTAAACGTACTAAACCACTAGTCTTCGCTTATTGGGCCTTAAGGTCCATTATAGTTTTAAAGTTAGCCCGTTAACTTTATAATAAAATTACTAATAGTTATACTTTATTGGGTCGAAGTCCAAAATAGAAATCCAAAACCATTACTTAGGCCCATTTAAGCCATAGGCCAAAATATAAGTTGAACCGAATAAGCCATAAGTCAAAATAAGTCAAACATAATAAGCCTCTATATAAGCCGAAACCAAAAATAAGCCATAAGCCGAACCAAAAATAAGCCATACTCGAATAAGTCGAAGCTAAATAAGCTCGAAATCAAATAAGCTATAAGTACATAAGCCGAATTCTTTTCTTCTTTTCTTTCTTTTGCCGAAACCAACCAAAGCCCTAACAACCAAATAAGCTCAAACAAAGCTTATTCTTAAGCATCTTTCAAAATAAGCCCAAAAAGTACTTTGACAAAATTATAAAAATACCACCACAACCAAAATATTCAAACTTTTGACCCTTGTTCTTTTTGTTCGAGTTCGACGCAACCAAGCACCTCTTTTATACACTTTTGGTTTTCAAGAATTGATTTTTCTGACGATCAACTTGTACAACTAGTATTAAGACATCATAATAAGCATAGAAGTACAACTTAAAATCAAATTTAGAAAACTTACAACTTTGGCGAGTTTGTTTTGATTTTGACGTAAGAGAAAGACCCAAAAAACTTTTTCTATAACCCACGTCTATCTAATATCAACCCACTATCGACCTTTTAACCCCGTGTTCTTGGTAATCTTCAAAAAAAATCAAATGTTTCTTGTTTCTTGGTGTTGCTCGTCCGAAATAGAGAGAGAGAGAGAGAGATTTTGTGTTTCATTTCAAAATGAATGAATGAATAATAATGTTTGAGGTAGTGTAAGAATATAAGGGTACTAGGTTGAGACAACCTAGCTAGAAAATAGCCATCTTGTCCCTTAAGGTTTATCTCATCTGAAATTGGATCCTAGGAGGGTCTCGGGTTCTTCTTTTTGTGTCGGGATCACTTAAAAGCTCAAAGTTTAATGATTTAAAATGTTACCCAAGTTTAATTTATATTCCCATTGTGTTAAAAATCACTTTTCCATAAATCTAGGTTATTTATACGACACATATCAACTAAATCTGCTACAAAAATTCTATTTAGATGCTGCCGGTCGGGTCAGGACCGAAAACACGAATTTTTGTTTAAAACTCAATCGAGCCATCCTCACATGTGTGAAAGCATTTTAAATTCCTAAAATAAGATTTGTCAATACCAACTTGCTCAAAATTTACGCTTTAACGACCATTAAATTCTTTTATCAAATTTTACGAAAACAACCGTTTTCTGACAACTTTCAATTCACACATCAACGATTTACGTTTTAAACCAACATTTTCTAAATCATGAATTTATTAAATAAATAAGCTCATTACTCACTTCCGAATCACTCAAACTTATTCCCAAATAAATTGTCGTGCTGGTACGCGCTGCGTGACAATTTTCAGGAAATCATGAAACGCATCACAGAATTACTTAAAATACCAACCAAATACTCTGAAATGGAAAGACGAATCAAAAGTGATTCTCTCTCGAAATTCAAGACTCCATCAGACTCCCGGTTAAGCCGTAACCGTTTTACGCAAAATAGTCAACTGAAGTCAACTTTTCAACTTTCATCAGGAAAACTAACAAGATCGAAAGACTTCAAAAATACGACATTATAATATTTTATAATACTTAACATTGGACAAATTACCGGTTATCACATGGTGCCACCGAAGCCTCCTCAACAACTCCTCCTGTATTACCCTTCTGCCTAGCAGGTCCTGCGGGTACCCAGGCCCAAGTATCTCCGAGCTTAACACATATCTGTACTCGAGCAAGCTTGGTCATATCAATAATGGGACGTGCGAGGGTAGTAACTGTCAATCCCTAAAGCCTCTCCTCAGTCAGGAGTCCAAAATGCTCAGTTAATCGAGCTACAAACTATCCACCTAAGATAAGAGCCCCGCTCTTCCTCCTAGCAACAACCCTCCTCAGATATCGGGCCAACAAGTATAAGATGTTGACCGATCTAACATTCAACCCTCTCAAATAAAAAAATTCAGTTACGGTCACCTTCTCAGGTGCCTGACACTTACCAGCTATATTATGTGCCATCATCCTATAGTAAAGCCTCAGCACCAGATCTCTAATCAAAGTATAGGAAGGGGAGGTCCCAAGAAATCTTCATCAGTAGAAATATCTCTCTAATAATCATGCAGATCCCCTTTCCCATGGATCATCCTCTCACTCTCACTCTCACTCTCACTCTAGTATCTAGCAAAATCGAGGGACTCTATCTCCTCCCCTATATTTAATCCTAGAGCTAAGATGAACTCCCTCCCGCTCGCACATCTCATGGATCCTCCTAACTGAAACTCGATAGTGCTAGGAGTATCTAAATCAAGCAACACCTCTCCAAATCTAAGTATGCTAAGGAACTCTAGAATGAGCTCCCTAACCAGCGGTCCCTTAGTCTTGAATACTCTACCCCATGCCTGACTAGTAAACACCACAGCCCCGTCACCATCACGGTGCTCCATCCACATCCTAGCATACAAAACATCCCTTATCAGCTCGGGCATACCCTCAAAGTCCAAAACCTGAACCCTATGTGTACCCTTATAGTGGATCCTCTCTAACCTCTCCTCAAAATCAGCTATGTCCTGGTCAGAGTACTCCATACCCTAGTACTTAAGGAATGGGTGCCTCTGCTCATGTGGTGGTAAAGGTGCCATATCTGCAAAATCAATGAGATAAGTATATGAATTTAAACATTCTGTTCTGAGGGTGGATACATCGTATTTAGAATTAGATACGCCGTATGAAGATCTGTAGTCAATACACTGTATGGGTGTTGGTCAATACATCGTATGGCATTTAAACGCAGGCTCTTAATCAGATCAATACACCGTATTCATTTGTTGAATATGTCATATTGAGGTTTTAGAATTTGGGTAAGATTGAGTTAATACGCCGTATCCATGTTTAGTAGATACGCCGTATTGCTCTGCAATTAAAAACAAAAAGGGGTTTCCCCAATTCTACCCATTTTGACCCATTACATCAAAACAACAATTCCAGTTATATCTTCTAAGAGAGTAAAGGGAACCTAATCAAAGGGGTTTACGGCATAACACCTAATCTACAAAACCGAACCCTAACCCTAATCTAATATTGAAAATTGAAACAGAAATAAGGATGGGTTTGGCTTTCTTACCTTGTGAAGATGACGAGAGAGATATAAACAAGGATAAAACAATGGGATTCTCTAAAGTTTTTCGCGGTTAAAATTTTTTTGTGAGAGTGAAAAAGGTGTCTTTGTGTGTTAAATCAATTCGGTGTATAAGTTGGGCTTTTTACACCCAGACTCCGATACGGCCGGTATTGGTGTTGAGAATCACCGTATTGGGAAATTTCGTTGGACTTAAGTCAACTTCATGTTAAAAACAGTGGGATTACATCGTATAGGTGTTTATTTGCCTAATAACGCGTATCCGTTCTTGGAGATCGATTTTCCATAGATTTAGCAAAGTAAAGAAAACGTACCTTGGCCTTCGCAACATTCTTGTAGGATCACCATCCTTATAATATTGTTTAGGGTCGAACGGGATGCCAAACGGCACATACAAATTCTTAATAAGATTAAATAGCATCCCGTTGACAAGATACTTCCAAGCCACGATATTTATATTTAATTTCATGACAAAACTTTTCATAATGAAAACTTTATTGATTTTATTGTGACTTGCCTCGAGAAGTTTATTTAACCCTTGTGTATTTTTATTACCCCCTGAGGATTGTATCATATCGATTTCATTATCATCATTGTCTTTATCTGATTTTAGATCATCGGGATAAATTATGTTGAAAGGGAATAGATCATTAAATTACAAAACATTTTGTTCCACTTCATCATATTCGGACAATGATGTTTCATCTTTCAAATCAAATTCATCAATATGTTGAGGGCATAAAGTGGGTTTAGTTGAGAAATCTGATTTAAACGTTAGAGCATCATTGTAAACAATGGCTGGAAATTCATTCTCAAAATCTTTAAAGAAGGCTAAATAATCAATACAACTGACCGAAGGCTCGGGTGATGGAAACAAGGGCATATTGACTTTTTCATTATTGTTTTCCGAATCAATTTTCAAATCATTGGCAGAAATTATTTATAAGAAAATGAGTTTTTATCAAAAACTACCGTGTAATCTTCATCGTCGGATTCGTCAAACGATATTCTAAAGCCAGTTTTATTGTTGTTAAGAGAACTTACCGTGGGTTCACAAGAGAGTGTTTCATCCGATGTCAAATTATCATTAAAGACTATAGCTGAGAATTCGGTTTCAATGGATCTGAGGTCGTGAACTTCTTCATCATACCAGATTTTACCATACTTGATAGTTTCCCAGTTAAACACTTTTCCACGTTTTTGAGCTTTTTCTTCCTCGAGCCTGATGTATTCCTCCATAGTAATTTTTGGGTTGTCCATCCTGTAATAAACTTACTAGGGTAGAAAACCGTCAAATAACTTATACGTCGCATTCAGTAAACTGAATACGCCATGTTACATTAACATAATTAGCAAACAGACATGAATATAACCTTATTCTAAACTACACTAATCCTAAGGGTTAGATCTAATCTAATGTTAAAAACTAAAATATCAAATAAAAATCAAGATTAAATTTTCAAGATTAAAATTTCACTCCACGAGCGGTGCCAAAAACTTGATTGTGCGGTCATGTAGGGTTTATTTTATGATAGTTCAAGTTTTAAATTTATATTTTGCTGACTTTACCTAAAACAACACTTTAACGGGTAGTGTACCCAGTCAGATGGAGTTTTGTGGTAAGTAGGGTGTTGATCACTAAGAGCGAGAACTAATATTTTATTTTATCAATATTTTGGTTAATTAAACTAAGTTAATTTAAACTCCGTTAATTCTATTATATGTTAAACCTATGTTAAACCTATGATAATCCTAATTCTAACGGATAAAGGGGGTTTTAGCCTAAGAGACTGGCACAGGTTTTGTGGTGACTTAGATCTACTTGAGACACAATAACACACACAAGCAGATAAACAAAAGTGAGAAGAGCGGTCTAGCCAAAATATGCGAATATTGTATAAACATTAATTAATCCAATTTAGAAACGTTGGTTTGTTTATTTAGTGCAATGAATACTTATCTCGAGGCGGCATATCATTCTTAAGACTTAGGCGTTACATCTTCCTAAGACCTAGATACATAGAATTCTGTCACAATTAAAATGGCATCCACGTAAAGCAATCCTATTGCTGGTTTATTAATATTTCTTTAGGGGTTAAAGCAATTGGTGATGTATGTCAAATACACATATCGTTTTATACTAAGAAGACCAATTAAACCCAAAAAATAGGATCAAATATGGCAAAAAATATGCTTGTATTTGTGTTTTGTGTGTGCAGTACGGATATATCAAAAATCACATGAAAACATCAAAAAGGCAAGCACGGGACCACGAAGATCGGAAGAGTAACAACAAGCGGAAGTCAAAATAAACCTTGGTCAAGCTTCAGTCAAAGAAAAGTCAACTCATGGTCAACAGAGTCAACCCACATAAAGACAAAACCCAAAAATAATCCACTTTAGTCCTCAAAGTTTCAGAAAAACTCACAATTGGTCCCTAAACTCTTATTGGGCCTCAAAACCTTAAATAACCCTACCCGGAAACCATTAAACCAAAAGCCCAATATCCATAGCCCATTATCTTTTTTATAAACCACATGGACCAAAAATGCCATTTATGAAAGTTGTTTTTATACTAAGATTTTAACAAACCAAAGAGAGGGACCATATTTGCAATATCTCCAAAGTTTAAACTGGATTACCCCTTTACAGTTAAAACAAGCGGGAAAACGTGGGCACTATTCACACATCGTCCCCAACATTAACCCAGGGTAAATCAAGGGGCAAGTCTCAATCAAGGGTCAAAAAGGACAATTCAAGAGCTCGTTAACAAGATGCGGGTTAGATCAGTTAATCAATGGATGTTCATTAGCTCACTCTCAAGCTCAAGCCACGTGTGACGAGGAGAAAGCACATTGGGATGTGGGTTTTGCACTAAACACACTCAGTAAACAAACACAATTGAGTCTCAAACGGATTGCCACGCTGGCAATCCGTGTGAGCTCATTAGTGATCCAACGGTGGACAAGAAGGAATCAATGATTAATGAATGATCAAGGGATGATGTTGATAGGCGCGTCTAACAGATTAGAGGCCTAGAAGGATCTATGAGTGCTTATAAAAGGGCCTCATTATCACACATTCACACATGTAGTAATTTTAGTAGCTTATTGTAGTTTTATTGCTTATTGTAATTCTCTATTTTTAAAAGCTTTTCTAGTGTAATTTCTCTTTTCATATTGTAATCATCATCTTCTCTTAATATAAATCAAGATTGTTTTAATCCTGTCTTTTAATCTTTTAAGATCTAATATGTCTTAAAATAGTCTATAAGCTCTCATAAGCTTATATAAGCTACTATAAGCTCTCATGAGTCTCTAAGCTCATGATTTGAGCTCAATTGATCTTAAATCTTACATAAACTTAATTAACAAGCTTAAAAATTCTATTTACCTTAACTTGGGGATTTAAGCTTTTGGAAGGAGATCTAGAAATGGAAGAGATCTCAAGGATTTTACTCCTAGCTTATTTATAAGCTAGGAGAGCTTGTAGCAAAGCTCTAAGAGCCATTATGCTTCTGTTAAGCTGAAGCTCTAGTAAGTTTCTTTTTAATTTCCTTGCTTTTAAATTCTAGCTTAAATAGTTGTCTTATTGCTTTATAACTTAGATCTGCTTATTTGCTTAAAGTAGTAGCTTATTTGTGCTTATTTCTACTTAATATTGCTTATTAGACTATATTGATCATCTGCTTTTAGCTAGCTAGTTATAAATCTTTGTGTTTTCATATCTGTCATTTAAATCTATAAAAAGCCAAAAATATAGTAGCCTAGTCTTAGATCTTAAATTTTAGCTTAATACAGTTGTTAAATTGTGTTTAAATAAGTTGTTATAAAGCCAATATGTTTCTGTAATCTAGTTTTCATAAGTAAAATGTTAGTTTTAAAAAGCTTAATCAATTTGTCAAGTGCATAATGGGTGTTTGGTTTAAGCTAGTTTGGACATCAAAAAGTCAAAATGACTTGTGCAAATCGTTTGAGTTAGTTGTATTCTCATTTTAGATTAATAGTAATTGAGTCTTCAGCAGTTAGTTTTCAATTATCAACAAATTTGAGCTTACTTTCATCACTTCAGCACCAAGGCATGTTTTCCCTTTTTCTTAGTTTGAGAAACTTGTCCCAAGCCTTGGAGGCTGGAATTTGCTGTATCTAAGTTTAAAACACTCTAGTGATGTGCGTTTAATGCAGTAGAGACTCACTAAAGGTTTCTGCATTTTTTGGTTTTGTACTCTTGCAGTGTGCTTCAGCAGGAACCTAAGCGTTCTGCTTGTCACTTTTGTTTAATTTTAGTTAGGTAAACTTTGGTCTTAGTCTCTAAAATTCAAGTAGGGTATAGAGTTGATACAGCTTAATAATATTATGTATTTATTTCATCGTTTCTAGCGTAAATTCTAGGTAAATGTTAGCTCTAAAAATTGCTCATTAAAAAGACAAAAAACCAAAAATGTAGCAAATTAGATTAGCTTTAAATTTTTGATTTCTTAGCTTATAGTAATTGCTTTTATGACTTAATTGAGTAGCTTATAGTAGAATTATGTAATTCTGAAAAGCTTAGCTTCTGTCTAGCTTAATTAAGTAATTGAGCTTGTTTATTAAGCTTTTTGAGTTTTATGCTTAGTTTTCAGTATTTAGCATTAATTTCAGATAGTGTTAAGTGTTTTCAGCCAAGTTTTCTTTTCATTTTTAGTTTAAATACATCATAAGCTTCTTAGATCTCCTTTTGCTTTTCAATTTGAGCTTAAAATGAGCTTGTTTTAGCTGTTTAAGTGAAACCAAGGGAAAACCCCCACTTTCTGTTTTTAACTTATTGATAAGCTGTTTTTGAGCTTATTATTGGCTTTCAGCTAGAGGTGCTTTTGTTAAAATTGTTCACTGCCACTTGTTCTACAACTTTGATTTTATAAGTTTTTCATAATAAGTCAGTTCGAAATTGAACTTATTTTTGGGCTAAATGGACTTAGTTTGAAGTCGGGGTTGGGCCTTAGGGTAGAAAGTGTAACTTTTAACTTTTATTTGTTTTCTCCGTTAGTCCTTTGTTAGTTATAGTTAGTTAAATTTTCAATTTTAATAAATAATTAGGTTTAGTTTTTAATTAGTTTAATTAAAGTTTAATAAAAAAAGTAAAAATTAGGGCTTTTATTTTTAATAAATTTCTGCACTTTTTCTTTTTCTAGTTTAATTTTTATAAAATTTTCTAGGTTTATATTTTAATAGTTTTATTATTTTTAAACTTTTAATTAGTATTAAATCTTAGAAAATTCATATCTTAAAATCTAAAAAGCCAAAATTATTGATTCGTTTTCTAAAATTTCCTTTTTCTTTGTTTTTTTTAGAAAAATATAAATTTCAATTACTTGCTGTTTATTTTTTTTAGGGATTTTTTAGATCTAAAATAGTTTTTTTTCATAAAAAATTCAAAAATAATCAAAAAAATATTTTTCTTTTTCTTAAAATTTTCTTTCGTCCTAATTTAGGTTTAAAAATTTAGTTTGCATTTTTAGGAGTTAATTTTGATTTACTTGCTTATTTGTCGCGTTTTATTTGCTTCCCGTTAATCTTTTTAAGAGCTTAAGTGTTTTTAATTGATCATTTTACTTGTTGCTTTTATTTGGTAGTTATAGATTATCAAATCATCTATTTTCCTTACCCCCCCTTATTCAAATCACAATCCAGCTTAAAACGTGGTTTCAACTGCACAAGTCATTGGGAAACGACCGGGTGATCATTTCTTACCCGGTTTAATTTATCGTATTATTATATATTATATTATATATATTTTTAAGAGTGAATTTTATCAAGGGTAACTTGGTAATTTTCAATTAAACGCATCCGCATAAAGCATCCTATTTGCTAATTATAATCTATCTTAGGGGTTAAAGCAATGGTGATCTTGTTAAACCCTAGCTCATAGAGACTTTACCCACTTACTGCTTAATTGCAATTCATATACTAGTAGTCCACTGGCCAAGTCTTTACCAATTGATTAAGAACGTACTCGTTGATCCCAAGGGTCACCTGCCGGTCCAACTAAGCTCACTAATCTAAAGGTAAAGATAGGTCATTATTTAGGATCTTATTGGTCAAGATATATAAATTACTATATGGAGATCCATCAAAACATCTAGCTAACTTGGTCCGTATCACTAGATCTGGTTGAATGATAGGTCGCATACAAAAGCACGTAAAAAGTATAAATTGATAAACATAAACGAGCAATCAATGATAAATTAAGCATTCGAGATAAACAAACCAAACGTTCAAATCTTCATAATAATGGCTAATACCCAAGGGTATTAGCCCTCAAACGTCATAATCAATACAAGAGTAATAATCCAACCAAGGTAAACTAACCGACTTAAATGAATGATATCAAAAATCGAATGATTACTAGAGTATAAGAGATTACAAAGTGTTTCCTATGGAATGAGTAGCTTTGCTTGACCTCTTCTGCTCTTCTTGTTTTCTGAATACTGACTTTTGTGGTTAAGGTATCTAAAATATGATCAAGCACACTGAAAACCTATTTTTAGGTTTTCTATATATAAGGTCTAGAATTTGGTCAATACGGCGTATCGAATGGCTTGGATACGGCGTATTGGGGGTTTCTTGGAGTAGGGACCACGTTCGATATCTTCTAGAATATTTTATTACTTTAAATTAAATACGGCATATAGACTCCTTCTATATACGGCGTATTGATCAT
>BQNB010140227.1:0-14752 GCA_026074375.1 Tanacetum coccineum | reverse complement strand
AAAGAAGATAACTTCATTCCATCTTCCATTCTTAATATTTAAAAAGAATATATTTTTTAAAGAAGATTTGTTTGACACCACAGGGTCAGTTTATGAAATTTAGAAAACACATTTTCCATGGTTTACACAAACAGTTTATACAACGAAATCAGTACAATTCACGCAACGACATTTGTCCAACACACAAATTCGTTATTGCGATCCCTAAATTTTAAAATCATCAATTCGCAAGACATCTACAGTTTGGTCAACAGTCACAGCAAGTACCAAAAATAATACCCACTCATGGACTATGTAACCAAGTAACATACACATATGAAAGATTCACCAATTGAAGTCACCCAACGCGCGAGGTCAAATCAATCACACACAAGCTGAGTGCCTCGGGGGTAACCACGACCTCCATGCTTCACTCATAGTACAACCTATACAATGACACCTTCTCCTAACTCATAACCGAGAACAATTACAACAATCGTAATAACAATGCCGAAAATAACATACATACATACCAATTTTCCCCAAAAAGGGATACATCATTGGCTTTCAAAGCCAGTACATCCAACCGTAACAGTTTTAAGTTTCCAATACATAAACTGCATCTACATGAACTCCCCTAGAGTTCTAAATCAAAAGTAATAGCCAAAGAATGCGCAATCACCACGCCGGTGATAAGATAAAACTCTGAGGCAACAATAACCTCAATCCAATGAACCTAAATCTTGAAATCCTCTTATCTACTAGTCCACGGTTAATAAAGGTATGAGGTTTTCGCCTACGGAGAGCATTTCGAATCTATTTTCTAGAAACATAGGGCCCACTGCCCAGAAAGTTTCAAAACCAAGGTAAAATTACCATTTTGCCCCTATTTATCAAAGCCGCCTATTTTTCCAAAATTTTTATTGCTCCACTAAACTGAGTGTATCTCCTAAACTGTACGTTCGCAAAAGCCGAAAAGACCGCTCAAATATAAGTTTGTTCAATATCTAGAACTTACAGTTTTACATATTTAGGTGTTGCTATATAAGTTTTTGAACTTATTACTCATTCAAATTCTGGTCTCAATTTTTGACTAGTTTTGCCATTTCGATGATATCTCATTCGTCAGGCGTCGATATGACTCCATCTGAATTCCTACATGTACCTAAGATGTTTCTCTACCTCCTAGTATAATTTCCCAGGTCTTCATAGACCAAAAATATTTTGAAACGTATCCAACAAGCTGCTATCCCAAAGTAGTCCCCAAATAAATTTTGACAAATTTTTATAGTTTACGAAAATGAGCGTAATTTGAAATTTATTGATGCTTTTGATGTGAAACCAATTAGAGGTGATAACCCTAAGAGCCTTCTATAGGTACCTAAAATTTCTTTTGAAAAGTTATTACAACAATATGGAGTTATACTCCTTTTCCCAACAGTATACCAGATTTGACTAGTTTTTAGAAAAACAATGATATCTCACTCATCCGGAAGAGTTAAAATTCTATCCAACTCATCACATGTACCTTAAACATGTACCAACATCTCAATTGGCTTTCCTAGGTGCCGTAAGACAAAAAATAATTCACACTCAACCCCACAACCGGCTGGTTACAAACTGTCGTAAAATCCATTTCAAAATCCAACCAAACACCATTTTAATTCCTCCAAACGCCAATACAAAGCCATACCCAATGAATTAACACTCTTTCAAACACAAAAACTCATATATTTCCATAATCAAACATTTTATGACTCACTAAGTAGAGGTCGATACAAGAGAATCGGAACACAACGGCAACTTTATTCGAAAGTTCCAAAAATAGCCGTTTCCAAACGACACGTTACGCGAGGATAAGTTAATAGTCGTTTTCCAAAACAACGAGGGTTCATGGGATGACATATAAAAGTCACACTCCCATCAACTAGAAAATTTCAAAACAATAGGTTATGAAACAACATATGCGATTCAAAAGCAATGGGAAAATATTCAAACTCAAAGTCGAACAATAAATAACCCAATGGGATCGACAAACTACAACAAATCAACATCATCAAAAGATGAAAGTAAAGTCGCAAAAAAGTTTCGAAGATAATCATATAACAACGATGTTTTCATCATGTATCAAAATGATTTTATCATATCGCATCAAAATGTTTAAAGAAATTAAACTCTTTGCAAGAAGTGAATATCAAGATATATATAATCATACACCATAGAACGGATGAACGGATGCGATATATATATGTATATATTTATATAAAACACACACACACAGATCATAACGACGTATATAATTATTACTTATACCAAATGTCACCCACTTGTTACGCACATAATAAGCAATCAAATATATCACAAAAGGCACATTAGGGATTAGAAACAATGCGCGCGCGGATATCGAACAACGGTGAACGACTCGTAAAATTTTTCAAAAACAGTTATAGTCCAGGCGTTGAAAAAGACCTAGTTCACTATAACCAGTGCTCTTGATACCACTCTATAACACCCCCAAAATACGATACGCAACGGAATACTACATTCGGGGTGCTACTTCACGATACAATCACACAAATCATAACAAACAACTATAAAAGAGATGTTTTGGTATTAAATTTTATTTAATTTCGGGTTTGAAAGAAACAGAGTACAAAGGTCCCAAAACAATCGTATATCGTTTTAATTATCCATGTCGACATATCAACGACTTCAATTCGAAAATAGTCTATCATTTAATGACATCACAAAAAGTTCACCGAGTCACCGTCCTTGAAACGCATTCCGTCCCCTCCAAGCCTATCTTCAATACCTAAAAAAAAGGTACCTAACTAAAAAGAAAACCTAAAAAAATAAAAACCTGAGATACATGCTTAAAAACGTCAACAAAACGTTGTGTTAATTCATAGAGTTTACACATAACAGTTAGAACGCATATTTGGTTCAACAAAGCATATAACATTGCTCGTAACACAAGTTATATATAAATAATGTATTCCAACTAATGAGCCCGTGTACCGACACTTAACACATTCATCCCATATGACGAAATAATATCCGAGAAGTATGCCCCTTCTCCCATTACTAACTATAAAATGTCCGTTACAGGGTGCTCACCTTCAGATTCATACCCCGGACAGGGTTGTCAAACCCAATAGATCTATTTAATGCATTAGCGTTCACCATCAACAAGGCAATTAACAGTCACACAGTAAAAGACATATACTCAATAGTGCATATAATCATATTTAGTATCAAAACATATAGCGTTCTCATTTTTAAAACAAGCAAGTATCCCCCTTGTGAGTTTAAAAACATTTAAAACACTTAAAAGCGAGGCTATGAACTCACCTTGATCTAAGCCTAAGATAAAATAACCAAAACAATAAAATAACACAGAAAGCTACTATTTTCGGAAAGTTATCATTTTTAGTAAGTCTCGTCTTCTAATTATATTTATAATAATATTTAGTTATCTCGTCGAACCTTCGACATTCAATTTGATTATTAATTACTTATACCGGGATTATGTCCCGTATATTACAAAAATTTCTATTTTTAGAATCTTCTTCGTTTGTAACAATCGTTAAGTTTAAATTATTATACTCATAAAAATAATAGCGTTTAATATTTTATAACATGCCGACCAAGGTTTTATATTTAACTCTTGACTTCAAAGTCAATCGTTAACTTAGTTTGCCTTGACTTTTTATACGTAGTTATAATTAATTTCGACCCGCTCCAACGACCCGTTATATCACATTACAACGACTCGGACTCAAAAGAGATTTTAAATGTAAAACGACATTCCGGGACAACGTTTTTAGTTTTATAAAATCCGAGACGCCGAAACTCGACCGAAAGTTCACCAAAAGCACCTGTATGGTTCTGCAGGAACTTTGACATTTTTAGTAAAAACGCAGATTTTGACATTGGGTTTTGACCCATTATTACTCGATTTTAAAACTAGCAAGCCTCGCGGCAAAGTAAAACTTCATTCCGAGCAACTTTCGTGTTTCACCGGAAGGCCGAAACGGATTCGAAAGTGCTAAAACGGGGCCATTTAAAATTCTGACATTAACAAAAAAGCAACTCAAAAATTCAATAGATGGATTTGGAACATTTAAAAAGTTTTCAAATTTGTTTTCCCGCCGTAACTTCTTCGTTATTAGGGTTTAACGGCTTCGAATTACCAAAACGCACATTAGACGAACTCTACATCATATTCCTTCCACATCAAAATCAGTTTTTATGATTTTTCCCAACAACAAGTGAATGAGAAGAAACAAATTACAACCTCGAAATTCTGAGCCAAACTTTCTGTTCGAAATTACACTTTACAAAATTGCGCCAAAAACTATGTTTTGACCTAAAATCCATTTTCGACACACATCTAAAATGATCTAATAATCAATATCCAACTCGCTCAAATCAACCAACAACCAATCTAAACTAGACAACGCAAGATCCCTCGGATTTCATCACATCCAACCATCGAAAACCAATCGAATCACTAAATAAAAATAACACTAGTATTTAAAATACTTACATTGCTATGTATAACAAGATCGAACAACAAATTTTTTTGTCTCGTCCCTTTTGTTCCTAGCCGTGGTTTGAACCAACCAAAACACAAAAACCCTCAACTTTTTAACAAAACCCACTTCGAAATATCACTAATCTAGCTCTTATACAACACCTTTTTTAATCAAAACACTTGCATCAAGCCCGAAAATAAATTTCTTCAAAACCCAATGCATGTAGAATTTTATTATATGGAAACGTAGGCACAGGACACAGAGATTAATAATTTGTAACTATTATATTAGCATGTCGTCAAAATTCATACGGAAATGGTGTGTTGTTTGGTGTCGCAGCTTGGAAACAAAGAGAGGAGGGATGGATCATTTTGCTTTCTAAAATGAATAATGAAGAAGGTAACCTCCTTTTATTAGGCTAAATTTTGTGCAATTTGGCTAAAAATAATCCTTCTTTCTTCCATTTATTTCTTTCAAATCTAGTACATGTGTATTTTCTTTTGTTTATTTATTCGGATCCCAAAGCCGGGTTACCGACTTTCGTAAATATTTTTATTTCCGTCATATTTTTCTGGGTTTAAAACATTTAATAAAATGTATACACTTTAAAACGCGAATCTAGCTCAAGACAAAGAACAAAAGACGACATTCGTAAAACTAATAAATTTATGATCTTAAAAATAAAAACGAGACACGTCGTAAATTTTTACGTTGCTTAAAACGATTAACGAACGTGCGGTCAAACGTTGACTCGCGAAACGTCAAGAATAAAAAATTTAAATTTCCGTTCACAATAAAATACAAAAATAACTAATTACAACAAATAAAAATTTTAAATGTCGACGTTCATTCGCACAAATATATAAGATAATAATAATGACGTCGGATTCGCGATCGTCATACGCGTAGTAAAACTCGGCTTGTTACATTCCACCCGCCTTAAGGGAGAGCCGTCCCGGTGCTCGTCCTTTCTTACTTGTCTTGATTTCTCCTTCAGTGAGACTGCTTCCTTACGATTAGACGGACACGCTCCCCCCCCCCCCCCTCACGTGCTCGAAAAACGATAAAAAATCACCCGATATATTATTCCGGACGGAAGTCAACAAAACAATTGATAATTCATATAAACGAAATCAAAATACAATTGTAATTGCACTTATTATAAGAGACAAAATACGTCACTATACATATCCGGGAAAAACATAAATCGCGTCGTTTTTAAACAATAGGCTCTAAACGAAGGATCAACCCAAATCATATTTGGTTATCATTCCAACGAAACAAAACGTACACCGCTATATACAACTAAGTATACGTTACTAACTAAAATCAAGATAGACGTCAATAATCAGAACCGATATATATTTATATCATTACCAAAAATCAAAATACTCATCATTATCCAAAACCTAAATACCTGTCGCCCTTCCGGTCTATTTAATATGCCCCTAACCCGATATGCAGAAAATATTCCGGAGTACACACGACCCCATCAACGCATTATAGCGTTAACATATAAAATCACATATTCAATTAAGCACATATTTGCCTGTTAGTCATTTTTAAAATGACTCTATGTATCTACTTAGCTTATCATCACGCTTTGCAATAGTCATGCCTGCTTTCTATAAGTTTGGACCGAAAAAATATCTGACTATAGGCGAATATGTCTTAATTGAGTATGTGATTTTATAGTTCAGCGCTATACATGCGTTTGGATGGGGTCGTGTGTACTCCGGAATATATTTCGTCAAACGGTAGCGCATATTAAATCAGACCGTAAAAAAAAAAAAAAAACAATAAAAAAACAAAAAAAAAAAAAAAATAAAAAAAAAAAAAAAAAAAAAAGAAATCGAAAAAACAACAAACAAAATAAAATAAACACAAAAAAAACAAAAAAAAAAAAAAAAAAAAAAAAAAAAAAAAAAAAAAAAAAAAAATCAAATAAAAAAAAAAGAAAAAAAAAAAAAAAAAGGGCGACATGTGTATTTTGGTTTTGGATAATGATGAGTATTTCGATTTTTGGTAATGATATAAATATATATCGGTTCTGATTATTAACGTCTATCTTGATTTTAGTTAGTAACGTATACTTAGTTGTATATAGCGGTGTGCGTTTTGTTTCGTTGGAATGATAACCAAATATGATTTGGGTTGATCCTTCGTTTAGAGCCTATTGTTTAAAAACGACGCGATTTATGTTTTCCCGGATATGTATAGTGACGTATTTTGTCTCTTATAATAAGAGCAATTACAATTGTATTTTGATTTCGTTTATATGAATTATCAATTGTTTTGTTGACTTCCGTCCGGAATAATATATCGGGTGATTTTTACGTTCGAGCACGTGAGGCCGTCTAATCGTAAGGAAGCAGTCTCACCGAAGGAGAAATCAAGACAAGTAAGAAAGGACGAGCACCGGGACGGCTCTCCCTTAAGGCGGGTGGAATGTAACAACCCGAGTTTCACGACGCGTATGACGATCGCGAATCCGACGTCATTATTATTATTTTATAAATTCGTGTAAACGAACGTCGACATTTAAAATTTTGTTTGTCGAAAATAATTATTTTTTCATCTTATTACGAACGGAAATTGAAATTTTTATTTTTAACGTTTCGCGAGTCAACGTTTGACCGCGTGTTCGTTAAACGTTTTAAGCAACGTAAAAATTTACGACGCATCTCGTTATTATTTTTAAGATCGTAAATTTATTAATTCTTTACGAATGTCGTCTTTTGTTCCTTGTCTTGAGCCGGATTTGCGTTTTAAAGTGTATACATTTTATGAAATGTTTTAAACCAAGAAAAATATGACGGAAATAAAAATATTTACGAAAGTGGTAACCCGAGCTTTGGCCGAATATATAACAAAAGAAAATACACTTGTACTAGATTTGAAAGAATAAAATGGAAGAAAGGACTATTTTTGCCAAATTGCCAAAATCATATCCTATAAAAGGAGGTTACTTCCTCATTATTCATTTTTAGAAAAGAAAAATACTCCTCCCTCCTCTCTTTTATTACCACCGCTGGCCACCACACAAACACCACCATTTCCGATTAATTTTCCGACATGCAATATAATCAAGTTACAAAATATTAATCCTCGTGTCGAGGCCTACGTTTCCATATAATAAAATTCTACATGCAATGGGTTTTGAAGAAATTTATTTTCGGGCTTGATGCAAGTGTTTTGATTAAAAAAGGTGTTGTATAAGAGCTAGATTAGTGATATTTCGAAGTGGGTTTTGTTAAAAAGTTGAGGGTTTTGTGTTTTGGGTTGGTTCAAACCCACGGCTAGGAACAAAAGGGACGAGACAAAAAATTTTGTTGTTCTAAAAAAAAAAAAATAAAAAAAAAAGAAACAAAAAAGAAAAACAAAAAAAAAAAAAAAAAAGATCTTGTATACATAGCAATGTAAGTATTTTAATTACTAGTGTTATTTTTATTTAGTGATTCGATTGGTTTTCGATGGTTGCATGTGATGAAATCCGAGGGATCTTGCGTTGTCTAGTTTAGATTTGGTTGTTGGATGATTGAGCAGGTTGATTATTGATTATAGATCATTTTAGATGTGTCGAAAATGGATTTTTAGGTCAAAAATAGTTTTTGACGCATTTTGTAAAGTGTAAATTTCGAGCAGAAAGTTTCGCTCAGATTTCGAGGTTCGAAAAATCATAAAAACTGATTTTTGATGTGGAAATATGATAGAGTTCGTCCTAATGGCGTTTGGTAATCGAACGCCCGTAACTCCTACTAACGAAGTAGTTACGCGAAAACAAGATTTGAAAACTTATAAATGTTCCAAACATCTATTGCATTTTTTAGTTCCTGTCAGAATTTTAAATGGCCGTTTTCAGCACTTTCGAATCCGTTTCGGCCTTCCGGTGAAACAAGAAAGTTGCTCGGAATGAAGTTTTACTTTGCCGCGAGGCTTGCTAGTTTTAAAATCGAGTAATAATGGGTCAAAACCCAATGTCAAAATCTGCGTTTTTACTAAAAATGTCAAAGTTCCTGCAGAAACTTGCAGGTGCATTTTGGTAATTTTCTGTCGAGTTTCGGGTCTTGGCTAAAACTAAAAAGTTGTCCGGAATTTCGTTTTACATAAAATCTTTTTTGAGTCCGAGTCGTGAAAATGTGATATAACAGGTCGTTTGGAGCGGGTCAGAATTAATTATAAATATGTATAAAAAGTCAAAGTAATGCCGAATTTCCATTATTGCCCCTCTAGGATTCATGAAAAGTTACATGATCTTTTATTTAATTACAATTATGCCACCAACTTTTATAACCATTGATCAAAAAATGAAAGGTTTAGATTGGTTCTCGCAGTTCTCGACTTTTAATTGGTTCTGAAAAGAACCTCACACTATATATATATACACTATATATATATATATATATATATATATGATTTTGTTGATACGATGTACGCATCGTTGATTATACTTTTCGGCATAGTAATCGAGCGACATAAATTATAGGTCGTGATCGTGTTCGTTGATTTTCCATGGATTGTTTCGATTATTTGATCTTCGGCTTCGATCAAGGTGAGTTCATAGCCTCACTTTTTAAGTGTTTTAAATGTTTTTAAACCTGCGAGGGCAATACTTGCTTGTTTTGAAAATGAGAACGCAATGTGTTTTGATGTTAAATATGATTCCATGCACTATTGAGTATATGCCTTTTACTGTGTAACCGTTAATTGCCTTGTTGATGGTGAACGCTAATGCATTAAATAGATCTATTGAGTTTGACAACCCTGTCCGGGGTATGAATCCTTGATTGATAATTGAGCACCCTGTAACGGACATTTTGTAGTTAGTAATGGGAGAAGGGGCATACTTCTCAGACATTATTTCGTCCCACGGGATAAATGTGTTAAGTGTCGGTACACGGGCTCATTAGTTGGAATACATTATTTATATATAACTTGGCTTACGAGCAATGTTATATGTTTTGGTTGAACAAAATATGCGTTCTAACTGTTTGTGTGTAAACTATATGAATTCACTCAACGTTTGTTGACGTTTTTAAGCATGTATCCCAGGTAAATTATTGTTGATGGCTGGACGGGACGGAACGCGGATATCAAGGACGGTGTTTTGGTGAAGTAGTGTCATAAACTAAATTAATGTTTTAGAAACCAAGTCGTGTTGTGACTTTTAGAAATAAATTTCTATGTTGATATTGGGACCTATGTAACTCTGATCTTTCTAATAAATGAAATTGTGTTTTATAAACGTATCTTTAAACATTTACTGGGACTCGTGTGCATGTATTATGAAGTGGCACCCAAATTTTTATTGCCTACGTATCCTAGTTTGGGGGTGTTACAGGGTGGTACCAGAGCACGAGTTTTAGTGAACTAAGTCATTTTACAAAACTTAGACTACAACTGTTTTTGAAAAAGTTCCACGAGTCTTTCACCATTATCGGATATCCGCGAGCGCATCATTCCCGATCCTTTATGAGCCTTATGTGGTATATTTGATTTCATATAGTTGCATAAACAGTCGGGTGCACTAGATTAAAAATAAAAAAAAAAAAAAAAAACAAAAACAAAAAAAAAAAAAAAAAAAAAAAAAAAAAAAAAAAAAAAAAAAAAAAAAAAAAAAAAAAAAAAAAAAAAAAAAAAAAAAAAAAAAAAAACAAAAAAAAAAAAAGTAATAATTAATATACATATATTTCTATATATATATATATATATATATATATATATATATATAATATACACTATATTTATATACTATATATTTTAACTTATATATATATTATATATATATATATATATATATATATATATATTATATATTATATTATATATATAGATGTATGTATGTATTTTTATATGTATAATATATATGTATATCTGTATAAGTATATATGTTTATGTATGTATGTTTTATTATATATTCGATTCGTTTTTTGATGTATGGTTGATACTATACATAACTTAGGTATTGCAATTCTCGCGAAAAACTTAAAAAAATGTTCTTTATGTATTTAATGCAATGTCATAAAACCATCATGATATGTGATGAGTATAATTTTTACATCTGATTAAAAATATGTACGATGGTTACTAATATAAGTATTTCTTTTCTTTGTAGTATCATGGGCAAACCTTTGTCGTCAGATCGCGTATTTGATTTCCCCGTAGACGAGCCAAAGCCACACCTAGCCTATGATTTCTTCGCACCCAGACCATTACCAGAGTATGCCGGTAACCCGAACAACAACAACGGGTGGCTTGAGGCGGATGATTACTTACTTGGAGAGCTTGAAGCTATGGTGGACGAGCCGATGGTCATACCCGCTATTGAGGAGGTTGCTGAGCCAGTAGCTGAGGTAGAGGAGGAGCAGGTGATCGCCCTCGTAGTTGATATGGAGGAGGAGTAGATGGATGCTCCAGTGATAGACATGGAGGAGTACTTGGACATGCTATTTAGAGATGATAACTTCGAGGATGATGCCTCCGATGGGTTTGACGAGGAAGAGGTCTAGGAGGTTAACGAGGAGTGGCTGATGGCTCCCACCACACCACCTCCAATGCTAGTGGTGCCCCCACCAAGTGTCTATTTTAGGTACCTGTAGAAGACTCTTAGGGCTATCACCTCCAATTGGTTTCACATCAAAAGCATCAATAAATTTCAAATTTCGCACATTTTCGTAAGCTACAAAAATTTGTTAAAATTTCTTTGGGGGTTGCTTTGGGATAGCAGCTTGTTGGGTATGTTTCAAAATATTTTTGGTCTATGAAGACTTGGTAAATTGAACTAGGATGTAGAGAAACATCTTAGGTGCATGTAGGAATTCGGATGGAGTCATATCGACGCCTGACGAATGAGATATCACCGAAATGGCAAAACTAGTCAAAAATTGAGACCAGAATTTGAATGAGTAATAAGTTTAAAAACTTATATAACAACACCTAAATATGTAAAACTGTAAGTTCTAGATATTGAACAAACTTAGATTTGAGCGGTCATCTCGGCTTTTGCGGACTCACAGTTTAGGAGATACACTCAATTTAGTGTAGCCATGAAATTTTAGTAAAGGGCAGCCTTGATAAAATAGGGGCAAAATGGTAATTTCACCTTGGTTTTGAAACTTTCTGGGCAATGGGTCCTATGTTTCTGGAAATTAGACTCGAAATGCTTTTCGTAGACGAAAACCTCATACTTTTATCGTCCCCGTACTAGTAAGTAATGAGATTTCAAGATTTAGGTTTATTGGATTGAGGTCATTGTTGCCTCAAAGTTTTATCTTATCACCGGCGTGGTGATTGCACATTTTTTTAGCTATTACTTTTACTTTAGAACTCTATGAGAGTTCATGTATATGTAGTTTATGTATTGGAAACTTAGAACCGTTACGGTTGGATATACTGGCTTTAAAAGCCAACGATGTATCCCTTTTTGGAAAGAAAAAAAAATTGGTATGTATGTATGTTATTTTCGGCGTTGTTATTACCATTGCTGTAATTGTCCTCGGTTATGAGTTATGAGGAGGTGTCATTGTGTAGGTTGTACTATGAGTGAAGCCTGGAGGTCGTGGTTACCCCCGAGGCATTCGGCTCGTGTGAGATTGATTTGACCCCGAGTGTTGGGTGACTTCAAGTGGCGAATCTTTCGCATGAGTATGTTACTTGCTTGCATAGTCCATGAGTGGGTATTATTTTTGAAACTTGTTGTGACCGTTGACCAAACTGTATTCAATGATGTTTTGTGACTTGATGATTTTAAAACTGTGAATTGCAATAACGAATTTGTGTGTTGAACGAATGTCGTTGCGCGAATCATATTGACTATGTTGTATAAATTGTTTGTGTAAACCATGGAAAATGTGTTTTCAAATTTCATAAACTGACCCTATGGTGTCAAATAAAATTTTCTTTTCAAAAAAAAACATTTTTCTTTTTAAATAATAAGAATGGAAGGTGGTGCTATCTTCTTTTCTTTCTTTTGAAATAATTTGATTTTTACTCTTTGAAAATTTTCTTGGAATTAATTTACGCATGTAGCGTATGGAAAAGAAACGTTTTGACGAGGAAGGACATGATGTCGTTTGGTCCTCAATTATGCATAACCTGATCAACTATGCATAATTTAGGAAGAACCACGCTATGTCGGATAAATCGTCACCCTTAAAACGCTTGGTAATTAAGATAAATGTTTGGGTCAAGCTTCCGGAAGGAGAAAATATTTTTACCCTACTACGGATACTTATGAAAGTAACCCTATTCTTATCGACTGCATGGAGAGAGTCTCATGCGAGTCATTTTTACCGAGTCATTCCGGAAAGAAAATGCCAATGGTATTTATCCAGAATGAGTGTGTCTAGAAAGGAGTGAAGTTTAGTTCGTAGTACTTAAGATCGGTGATTGCTATGGAGACGTGTCAAGACCATGTATAGTTGGTGTGCTAGTAAGCAATGATAGATTTGAGCTATCAAGGGTGTAAACCTGATACCGAAACTGAGAAGGGATCTTCTTGAAGATGTAAAGATTCCTAAGGTGGGTGGAAGCTGAGATGGTTAGTCCCGAGGTTGAAAGTAAGAAATGGAGAAGACCTCTCCTACATTGGATGTATGACGCCTTAAATGTATCAATTGATGGCCGTAAAGAAGACTTCTTTCTCTGAAATGGAGTGTAGTGGTAGTGTAGTCGTAAGTATACCTGATGACGTCAAGGATTTTAATGAGACACTATACGATACTTGACCTACGGTTAAGTGTAGTGTCCCTTACTTTGGGACGTGACGACCCAAGGGTGTAAAGAGTGGCGAATTGATTGAGATTCTAGCTAAATGGTAACGTTCGTTTCTATTACTGGAGGAACAACCAAAATAGCCAACGTCTTAAGTCGAGCGGTATTAAATTAGGAGTGTGAGTGTTTTGACTTGATGATTTGATTCATCAATGATGTTACGCGATGAGAAGGGACCAAACCAAAGATATTAGTCGCCATGAGGAAACGTTGAAATTTTTGAATTTTCGTTGGACGAGCAATAAGTCCATGATGCTCATTGTTTTCATAATTGATTTTGATTTATCATTTGACATTATGTGTTGTAGCGGGATTGTCGCCGCCAAATTATATGGGATATGTACTATATGTGCTATGTGCTTTAAATGGTAGTGAGTGTTCATGTCACTTTTACATGGCCAGTGATGCGGTTTAGGATGTAAGCGAATGGGTGCAATCGCCCAAGTGAGAATTTAGGACGTAATAAGGTGGGTGGATGGTATGTGCTTAATCACACATACCTTTTACCTTTAAAAACGAGCTAAAATAACCAAAAACGGACTTAAAATGCCAAATATATGCTTGTTTTGCTAACTGTGTTGTGCAGGAACGGATAACCAAGAAAAGGACGAAAAACAAAGCCAAAACGACAAAACCGGACTCGGAATGGAAAAGACTGTGAAAGACAAAGCCAAATCGAAGCCGGAAAGTCAATCAAGTCAAAAAGTCAACAGAAAAGTCAACTGGTCAAAGTCAAAGTCAACCCCGACAAATCCAAAAGTCAACAAGTCCAAAAATATAAGTTTGGGGTTGAAATTGTAAAAACCCTAAACTTACATTTAATGAAGAAAAGAGAAAATGAATGGCAAGGGTGCAAACTGCCATTTCTGCAAAGTTACACCACAAGGGCCAAAACTGTCAACCCTTAATACTTGTACACCACAAGGACGTGGGGTGCAACTGAACATAACACTCTTGGGGACTTGTTTTGCCAAGTCCCCAAAGTTATATAACAATAAGGACGACGGGTGTAATGAGACATATAACCATCAAGGGCCATTTTTGCCAACCTCCCAAAACTATACCCTGTCTCCCCTAACTCTGTTATACCCAACACCTTTTCCCGCCTTTTTTGAACACAACCCAAGTCACGGGTTCACCCTCAACCTTTTTACCCTGCACCTCAAAAACCCCATGAACAAACACCTTCCCCCTCCTCCACTTAAACCCATGCCAAGTTGGCAATCCCACAAATCCCGAAGGCCTAGTGGACGGTTTAGATGATTTTTTTGGTCTTGCTCTCACAAAACAAGCACAACAAACACAAGCCTCAGTTATAAAAGAAGAGGAAGACAGAAGAAACCAGGAGTAGTTAGTTTTAGTTTTATTTTCAGCTTTGTAATTTTTCGTAATTTTAAGCAATTTTCTTTTAAGCTTTTTAAACTCAGCTTTAAGCACTTGTACCATTTATCTTTCAGTTTGTA
>BQNB010140226.1:0-13698 GCA_026074375.1 Tanacetum coccineum | reverse complement strand
TATTAGGGCACGTTTAGGGTTTCCTTGGTTCATTTGTTGCATATTTTTGTAGAAATTGTGAAATGATGATGTAATATGACTTGTAATGTTGTAATTTATGTCATTACAACTTATTTGAGTAATGGTTGAGGTTAAAAATGGATAAAAACCAAGAAACGGGTTATAGTTTACTATTTAGCTCGGGTTAGGGTTTCTAACTTGGATTTCTTGTAATTTCATGAAATGAGAATGAATATGGATTGTAAATGAAGTATATGAGAAGTATATGACTTGCTTGTAACTTCTACTTGATAGATTATACAAGATTCCTTGGGAAAACAGAGGTAAAACGGCTATTTGGACATCGTGCATTAATGACTTATACATTATGCTTTAAAGGACTTGTACTTTATTTTGGAGGGAAGATGTATTCAAATGATATGTTATATGACTTGTATATATGCTTTAGTAGCTTGTACATTCGCTTTAGATATTAACCTTTCATGGAATTAGGGTTTAGAGGTATACGGTAACGGTTTAAAGCCCGTTTTGATATAACGTTGCGAATGGTACATTATATGAGTAATGTACTTTGTAATAATGATATTAAGATATCGACTTGATATGATAGGATGTTTGCTTGACATATAAATAGATATAGATGGCATAGGTAGGTTGCGTGAGCTCGTCTACTTTAGTTATGCAAGTAATGTAATAACGCCAAAAATTTCCCCATACAATTGTGATCATAGTAAAATAGGTTGATTTTGAATTTGATGAAAATTCTGGGTTGTTATAAGTAGGGATGATACAAGAGGGTTGGGGAACCCTAAAATAAACTTAAAATCTGTTACAATTCGTTCCTCTACGATTCCAACTTTTTTTGTATATAAAACCCTAAAAACGAGTTTGTATTTATAGGAAAAATAATCCTGACGACGTCACCAAATTCCTGGTGCATTCGCTTCGCCAAGCCTTATAGGGTTTCATTAAGTCGGCTACAATCCTGACGCCGTCACAAATAATCCAGACGTCGTCCCCATGTAATCTAGACGGCGTTACCACTTATTCTAACGCCGTCTCTACAGTCCGTAAGCAATTATCTTCTTCGACTTTCATGTAGAGTTGCAATCTTGTCCGTTTCTTCTCCAAATGAGCCCAAGTCACGTGTATTTCTTCCAAAAGCCATCAAAGTGCTAAGAACATAGAAAAAAATGATTAAGCACGTATTTTGGAGATATTTGCATAATTTAAGGGGTTAAATGAACCTAAAAAAGTGCATAAATTGACACATCATCAGATACCCTTACACTTGGGATTTGCTTGTCCCCAAGCAAATGAGCTTTTCTACCTAGACAATAGCAATATCGGGGGCATTTAACTTACTCTTTAAAGATGTTTATGGCACAACCAATTAGACCTCGTAGTTAAAAGCACGGAAATTATACAGTAGCACATCACAATAAGTATTTGGATTCTCTTTTTCTCTCAGGTGTCTAATGAATTATAACAATATAAGAAGCAAAAAATTTAACAATCATTACCTGTCCACGATGTTACTCCACCAACGCCTGCAACACCACCACTTTTTTTTTGGTAACTTTAAAGCTTTTTGTTATTTTGTATTTTAATTTGATAAATAAAAATATTTTGTTTAAATAAATGGAAAAAACTATATTACTTAAATGAACCATCTGTATACTCCTTTTACCAAAATGAACTATATTCTAATGTTTTACCAAAATGAACCAAAAATGTCACTATCACTAATAGTGTGTGTGACTTTATAAATATAACTATTATATTTCTTGCACAACACAACACGACATAGCCTTATACACATAATATTCTTTAAAAGGTGATAGTTAAGTTCAATATAAATTCAACTAAATACAAACCATGGGTGAAACCATAATTTATAACTTATGCATTAAATCTTATACATTATATATGGAACCAGTAATTTTAAGCTTGTAACCAGTAATTTTCTTGTATGGTCCAAGTAATTGTAAATTTAACAAAATTCAACCATTATTGAAATCACAACTTATAACTTATGCATTAAATGTTATACATTATATATGGAAACCATTATATATATAATCATTTGAGATGTGCTGACCTACTGTTCATCGAAGCACTGTAGCTACAGTGCTACAGTGCTGGGCCAGAAAATTTAGCCCAAAAATTTGGGCCGGCCCAATTAGTTTTTTTTTTTTTTTTTTTTTAATTTTTTTTTTTTTTTTTTAAATTGTTGGACATAACATAGGGAGCAAAAAAATGTTAACAAAAGTACCAGACTGCATTCAGATAAAAAATATATCCGGCAGGTAACATTTCGAATTTACTTAACAGTGTCATTTTTACACCATTGCGAAGAACCAAAAAAATAAATTCGCAAAAAAAATAAGAAACATAAAAAAATAAATCATGTTCAGAAGGTTGACTTACTATTCAATTTAAGCATCGTAGCTAACAGTGCTGGGACCAAAAAATTTAGCACCCAAATTTGGGAGCCGGGCCCAATTAGTTTTTTTTATATATAAAAAATTGTTAGCAACCAACACTAGGGAGGCAAAAATGTTACAAAAGTACGACCGCCATTCAGATAATAAAAATACACTGCGGTTAACATTTTACCGAATTGATTTAAACAGTGTCATTTAACACCACAGATGAATCAAAAAATTAAATTCTCAAAAAAATATAAAATAATAAAATAATCAAAAATAATAAAATTTAAACGCACGCAACAACGCGTTAATGACATAAAAAAACTACTAAAACGCCACACACATAAATAACTAATAAACAGAAGAGAACAAAAAAACAAAAAAGAAAAAACAACAACAAAGAAAAATTGCATAAGAGAAAAGACTATAAGCAGTTCATGATTAGGAGAAAATGGATAGGTAACGCGTCGAAAAAATTAACGCACCGCAGTAACGTGCAGGAAAAAATAAACTTACACTATTAAACATAAAAAAAACGAGCGAAAAAAAAAATTAAAATAAATAAATAAATAAATATAACGCCGTGCAACAACGTGCGAAAAATTAACGCCCGCAGCAACGCGCGGATATCTTTTCTTGTTAATTTTAAGTTTGCAACTAGTAATTTTTATTTATTGGTCCAAGTAAATATGAAATGCGCATCACATCTTGTTTGTATGTGAATTTTTTTTGTTATGATGCGTTTCTTCATTTTGATTTAAACAAAACGCATCATTTTCTTCAAGTTCAAATGGAAAAGCATCATTTTCTAGCATAATGGCGCGTTTCTTCATTTTGATATAAACAAAACGCATCATTTTCTTCAAGTTCAAATGGAACCACATCATTTTCATCATTTTCAACATAATGGCGCGTTTCTCCATTTCGATTTCAAAAAAAACGCATCAGTTTCCATATTCAAATGGCGCGTTTTATATTTTCTATTTAAATAGAAACACATCCCATTGCGTTTTTTTAAAGATTTCTAGTTTCCGGCGCGTTTTTAATTAAATATCTTCATAGCGTTTGTTTTTTAGTAACTTTTTTATTAGCGCGTATAACGTATGAAACTGCGGCTTTTAATACATGGATAAACATGGGTCGTTGATTTCTTTAATCCAATGAACTAAATTATTTAGACCATTTTTGTAAAATATAAACGCACCGACTGTTTTTGAAAAGGCATCCTATAAATAGTTTGTTTAAGTAATTTCCTCGAAAAAAAATGATGGGTTTGAAGTTTATTTTGGTGTGTTGATGTTAAAATGTTAAAGCTGATGTGTCGTTGTTACGGTGTTACGATACCTGTGCTCTAAGTCAAATACAATCAAAAAAAATTTGTGATTATGTAGAGGTGAGACATTATGCAGCAAAATTTGTACTTTACAAATATTATCACAAAACTTGTTTCAAACTCCAGGAGAAAGTAAAATAGTTGTTTTACTCCCCTTTCATGTGTTTAACTCCATACATAGTCCATTCTCAAATCCCAGTAACATCATACTTTCATTTTAAAAAAAAGATAGGAATATGAGAAAATGCGTATACTTGTGTAAGGATGGCGATTGATTTCACAGATCGGCAATGATGGTGACCACAGCCGGACCACCACCGACCACCACAGCCGGACCACCGCTGCCATCTTCACCACCACTACTTTGTTTGTTTAAAGGTATGGTTTTTTCCCATTTTGATTTGTTTGTTTGTTAGGATTGCATCTATAAGAGAACTTCTCACAGTTATCTTTTTCTATTTAATGTTTTATGTTTTTCTTTTTTATTAGTTAATTAAATATCAAAAAATAAGTTACAATATATATAGCTATTTGTTTCCTGATTTAAACTATTTGTGTTAAAGGGTCTAATTTCTTGTAACCGAATATGGCACCCAAAATTCATGGGAAACTTATAATCCAAATTATAAATCATTTAATAATACGTCCATGTTAGAAGAATAATCACTATATAAAATATTTTGGACCGGTTATTTGTTAAAAGTTAGTATATAAATTACCCTTTATTAAGAACCTAAGACATAGTGTATATAGTACATTCAACTTTAAACAAGACAAAAATCATATTAATAAGTAACCGAAAAGATTAAACATTGACGTAAACAATAAAATAATATAACATTTTTGTTGTATAAATCTCAAAAAAACACAAAAGTGAGCTGTACTTATATGATTGAGAGTTCTATACAACTTTGACATTTTATAAGCCTTTATGCTTTGTTATAGCATTCTAATTCTAAAGAGGCTATAAAGCAAAATATGAAAATACATTGCATACTTTTGATTACAAGTGAGAACATTGGGGCCACCACCCCTCCCTACCTCTATTATTCTCCGCCATTATCAATAAGTACTTCTGAAAGTTAACATTTAATATTTAGAAACATAAATTAATATAGAAAAAGGTAACATTGTAAAGTTGCTAAACTTTGGGACGCAAGCTATGTTGGTCTAATTCTAATATCAATACATATACATATATGATACGTGACAATATATATATATATATATATATATATATATATATATATATATATATATATATAATAGTATATATCTATATGTATTTCTACTTATGTGTAATAGACAAGTATGAATTAAGTGCACGATCCTACAGCATGATGACTAGCAGTTTAATTGCTAGACATCAAAGAGTGAAAAGGCAGAAAATTTGGTGACTAGGCAATACTTACATGTAAAATCAGAGGTGTATGCGATAGCATTTGTTTGATCCCTTAACTGCCTCCTACTATTTCTCCTACAAGTATCATACCATTCAATAGCCTTTTTGACAGCTGGAAATAATGACTCAAAGGGTATTTTTTCTGGCATAAAAAACTTGACTGTCATTTTTCAATAGTGCAAAACATGAGCTAATTTTTAAGTCAATGTGTATTTCTTGCTACTTTATCGGGGGGTCTCCAATTCAATCTTCAATTTATATTAGCATAGTATCTCTCCTTTTTCAAATCAAAATTATCATCACCAAGTCAACAACTTATCTTCATTATTTGATGAATCGTTTTCATTCTAAAATTTAAAACAACCAAATCATGGATCAATTAAAATCCCTAATCTTATCCCAAATAATACTTATGCATCATTGATTTCAATGTGATCTAATTCTTATGCACTTCACAAATAATGGTTTTTCATGTAAGTTGACATAAGTTTGCTTTTTAAACACATAAGTTTGCTTTTTAAACACGTATCAACAGTCAGATTCCCTCTGAACAAGGTTTTGGACAGCTCACCTACCTAAGGCGAGTCTAAGACAGGCTCTGTTGTGGACATAAATTAGATTTTAGGGATAACTATGTGACAAATTCACAAAATTTTAAATTTACATATTTAACATATATGTTTTTGAGATGTAATTCGTTTTTATTATCCATAAGTTTTTTATTAGTTTTCTAATTTTACTTATATTTTATGCTTTGGCTACAGAAAAGGACCAAAGACAATACAATGTACATGTTTAGAAGGACATGTCGCTGAGTTATGCAGTAAATATATTTCTTGACTATGATCATAATTAATCACTACTTGAACAACTCAATTGATTGTTTTCTTAATGGTAAGCGAATCGAGATCCCATGATTTACAACAACATTAGTTTTGCATGTTAGTAGTTTTTAGAAGAATCCAATGGCATCGTAGTTGTAAAGAACTACTAGCTCATAAATAAACCGCATGAAGAAAGATATACATAAGTGTACAGTCTCCCTTAATCTTAGCTTCTTTATGTCTTCTTAACAAACACTAATATTGCTTATCTAGGTTAGATTAGCTTATTTTTACATTGACACTAAAACATCAAAAAAATCGTTTTTGTATTTCCTGTTTGCAACATCGGGAAGCGGAAGCTCGCGGATATTTAGTATTCGAGTAAAACCAATCATGGCTATAATCAATACTATACTATTTTTTTTCATATATAAACACGCAATATTGTGTTGTTCTTTTATTCTGGAGATGGCGGTTAATAATGAAGCTTGCGTGATTGTTATCTAGAGCAAGTGTGGATGGAAAGGAAAAAATACAAAAATGATTCTTTAGATGTGCGTATTAAGGGGTTCATGGTTTTCTTTCTTTGACTTTCCTTTCATTGTACTTACTTTTTCTCCCCTAGAAAGCATAGAAAATGTAACTAATGACCATCTCTTCAGCAAGTTTCAGTCATCTTAAACTTTAGAGCAAAACATTTTGAGTATTAACATTTCATCTAACCTTTTTTGTTGGATTACGATAAAAGAGAAACCATGTCTCTTTATGGATTTATAAACGAGTGGTGGGAAGTGAATTTACCTGCTGAAGAGGTACATCTAGAGCTTCTCGAACCTGCACTCAGGATTAAGTTTGCTAGAGGTGGTATGACAAAAAGGATGTTGCTATGCTTAGTTTCTTTTCATGACTTTTGTCTGTCACCTTCTGTTTTGGGCCTCGATTTGGATTCAACAAAGCTGATAGGTATATACTTCTGATAATCTTTTTTGTGCATTTTATAAGCTTTTGAGTTACCAACTTAGTTCATTATTGTACAAAAAATGGCTTTTTCAAATCTCATTTTTGTTTTATATAGTAGCTGAAGTGAAAGATCATTTTGCACGAAATGTAAGTTTAACCATTTGGTTATCATCTCCAGTTTGATAATAACTATAAAGTATTTAGATCGAAAAGGACCATTGTATATCTTCTTCTCTCAAGACGTCATTTGATAAATTTTCTTATATATGTGATTAAATTTGAGCTAATATCTTAGGACACAGAAACGTTTTTTTACATGATAATGATCACCCGAAAATTCCCAAGTTGTGTCAGGGCGGGCTGAGAAGGAAGTGAAAAGAGAATCAAAACCGATGTCAAACCTTACAACAGTAAGTCAAAGTAAAAGTCGAAGAGGGATAAGCCTGCAATGTTATTCGAAGCTTCTACTAGGGTTGAAAACCATGTGCAAAGGTTTGATTGGATGCTCCGACAAACAAGGTGATGTTTAAGTTTCAACTGTTCTTCATTGTTTGTCATTGGACCTTAGATATTTGAATGTGCTTACAATGCTTTAATAACATTACGTGGAGGATATATAATTGATTTTTATGCAAAAGCCATAAGCTATTCTTTATGAGCTAACCGAACATCCCCTAAGTTTATTACTACAGAACAAGCTGATAACAATCAAAACTGTATCTTTTGCGCGTTGTGTTTTGATATAACATAAGCTGATAATTTGTAATGTGAAATAAGGATATAATGCTTCTTTCGTAACAACTCCAATTAAGTTGATAGTCTTTTAAGATTTGAGATAGGTGGAAACCGATATGTTTCTACCATGCAAGGAGGTCATCATAAGTAATCACAAGGTAAATCTGCGAAAAATATCGGATAGTTTGAGATAGTTGAAACATGCATATTTGGAGATAGTGGAAACGATATTTTCACATGTTATACATAACAGAAATTTTTGTATATGTTGTCCATTCTTTTAATAATAATATCAAGAACACTACCGCCCATTCAGGCGGATATGAAACTATACCACATAATAATGAAACAAAAAGAAGGAAATTACAGATTTATGTTAACACAAACACAAAACGGCCATTAAAACTAAACGAAAAATCATTAATCTTCAAAAAAGATTTATGCAAACAAACCCCCGTTGAGTCGGTTACGTCACTACGTATATATATATATATATATATATATATATATACTAGCTTAAAGACCCGTGTAACCTCGGGTGTATTTTAAAGAACTTATTTTGTAAGAAGTTACATTCATAAATAATGTAAGAAAAACACTGAACGTAAACATGTTTCGTTAATATATGAAAGAAATAATCAGATGATAAGTGCATTATTAGATAAACATATTGATTTGTAACAATTAAATATATAAAACTGTCATACTTTTAAACTGTAACCTTTTGTGTTTTGAACACGTGAGAACTTCAATCAATTGCTGATTAATATTTTCTCAATATATAATAATCAAGGGACTCGCTACATTAACTTCAACTGTGATGTTTGGAACACCTATAAATTCCAATCAATTGCGTGCAGACCATTCTGGTGAGAAAATGGATCGATCTAAGGCGGCACCACGTTCAGTTTTATCTATGTTGTCGCAACTTAAGTAAGCCATTGAAAATTTCTCCAACAAATGATCGTTTATAGTGTCCACAACCTCATTCATTGGAGCAAGAATGGCCTTTTCTTGGGATATATGACAGATCATTTATGTTATCTAAAATGTTTGGATAAGTAAAATCGATAATAGATGTTACCTGGTCAGCCACATGTATAAGAATTTTTTGTCATGTTACATCGAGCGAAACCCAATCTACTGTCGTTTGTTTGTATTAGTCCCCATGAAATAAATGGTAATTAAGTAGAATCATGTTCATAAATGATGATGATAATAAGACTGAAACTTTTATTAGGAGAATTTGACACATAAAAGAACGTCGCAATATGGTGTTGACCTGACATTCACCACAACACATCACCCAATCAACTCGTACACCCAACATTACCCATAATCAACCTTATCATAAAATTACCCATATCATCCCATTACACAAAACCGACTGCCATATTGGACTGCTCGTTACACACCAATCAAATTAATATCGTGACACTTAGGTGGCTATTTAAGCCAGTAGAATCATTTTCCTCACCCAGTAAAAAATCGAATGTAGAAATGAATGTTAACATCAACATATAAATCTAATAGATTTCAACACCAATTGATGCTTACATAGATTATTTGTTTGAATCGAGTTAAGTGAATCAATGTAATTAACATGTGAGGTCGGCAAAACTGAAAAGCGAATAAAATAGTTTAACCTATATCCACATCCACAACAACATGTACTCATGTACGAAGAATCGGTTCTTATGAATTTGTCTTTTTGCATCAGTGATTAGAGATTGACATTTAAATTGTGTTAATGTATCCCTCCATGATTATATTTAATTCTGGACAGTTTTTTAATGCATGTCTTTTAAAGGGTTGTAAAAAACCAAAGAGTGTAGAAGAAGAATCAATTGGCTGGACACAGGTCTAGAATGTGTTTTAAAAATAACAGAATTGATGTAAGTGAAACTGGACGAACTTTTTTTTTTGAATGACAAATAAAAGAACGGTGCAATATGTGTTACCTGAACATTTAATCATATCACCCCATATCAACCCCGGGACACAAAATGCACACATTATCACCCTTTCAGAACATATGCCCATATTTGAGCTCGAGATCTAGGCTATGCGAATCACTATTGATTGACCTAATAAAGTACTGCAAAATAAAAAGTAAGAATAAAATTTAGTTCTCAACCCTAGATCCAAACATAACACATGTAAATACATGTACGATTAATACTGTTGCTTATTATTTATGTTTGAATCAGTGTTTAGACGAGAGCATTGTTTAAATTGTGTTTAAAAAGAGGAGAATTGTATTAATAAGGAATTGTAACTAGTTATTAATGTTAAAGAGAGATTGGCTTAAAAGATGATTGTAGAAGAATAATCAATTAATGATAGTTTGAATTGCGTTTTGAATATATAACACATGTTAACTGAAAACGATTATGTAATATGGAACATTTGTAACTAGATCTGTGGAAGAGTGTAAAAATCTATAATGGTAAGACTTTTTAAATAGCAGTATTTTGAATATTATAATGTTCAATTACAACCGATTTTAATATAAATTGTAACTATTGGTAGAAGAGTTTAGAAGAAGAATCACTTAATGGTAAGTTTTGATGCGTTTTAATTATATAATAATAATTGAAAAACGATGAACGTTTTTAATAGCAGGTTTTTGATTGAAGATGTCAATTATTGTGTTGTACATTTGAGTTAATAAGGTAGTCCACATAAGAAAATTTAATGGGATAATTAATTCTTATGCTTTAAAGTTTCAAAAAACTTATTTTTATTTTATTACGTAGATAGAAGAATATAGAGTTAAATAGATAGATCCGAAACAAAATTAGACTTTAGTATTTAAAATAAACGCATCAAAGGTAGATGGGTCTCAATCTAAGAATCAAATTTGAATTGAAGTAGTAGGTTACACCATAAACATAAAAATTATCGTGAATATACAAATCAAATGAATTTCATAGCAACTGAAGCATACATAGATTATTTGCTCAATCAAAGTCTATGCGAATCACAAAAGATTGTCGACCTATGAAGTCAGCAAAAACAAAAGATAAAGAATAAAATAGTCTCAACCTATATCCAAATCACAACAACATGTAATAGACATGTAACGCATTTGAATATTGTTGCTTATATATATTTTTTTTAATCAGTGTTAGAGAGAGATTGGTTATTAATATGCGAATTGTAACTGATTGTAGCAAGAGTGTAATGAAGAATAATCAATTAATAAGGTTTTTGAATATGATAACGTTATTGAAACCGATATTAATATAACATTGTAACTATTGTAACAAGAGTGTTAGAAGAATACATCAATTAATGTTTTGAATGCTTTTGAATATTATAATTTGAAACCGATTATTCATATGGAATTATGGTAACTAAATAAAAGAAGAATGTAGAAGAAGAATCAATTAAATGGTAGGTTTTTGAATGCGTTTATGAATAGTATAATGTTAATTGAAACTGATGAATGTTTATATAATGCATGTTTTTAATGGATGGTGCAATATGGATTGGTACATTTGTGGATAATTGCAGGTCGTCCACTATAAGAAAATTTAATGGGAGAAGAAAATTTAATGGGATAATTAATTCTTATGCTTTAAAGGGTTGTTTTAAACTGTGTTTTATTAGAGTTTATAGATATATATATGATCACGAAAATTTATTAAGAAAAACCGTAAGTTATTATTCGAGATAAGTTGAGCAATGAGTTTTATCACCTATTTATCATTAGATAGCAAATAACTCGAGGCCGAAGTGATGGAGTCACTTAGAGATGACCAACTTCTATCTATTTTCGGAAAAATTCACGATGAGAGTGAATAGATTTCAGTCTCTTAAGTTTCCAAGCAATTTTTGAAAGTTGCATGCATTCGTGTGCGACGGTTACACACCTTGTCTCCTCGTTTGCTCATAGATACTCTACATGCATCCCCATATATGGGTCGAATTTCAATGTCATAGATCACTACAGAACACCCACATGGAGCTCGATCATGCCCCAATCTCCGTGCTGGCACTTGATGCTCAATTGTTACGGAAAATTTGACTATGATTTTGAGGATGATGGTTTATGTGGTGTGGCGAATACTTGTAGCCATTTGCGTTCTGTTGGCTTAGATGGTAGGTTACATGTTGGCGACGTTGGAGTTGATTGTCTTGTGAGATTATATAAAGACTTGCTAGTTTTGAGATTAAGTAAATGTGTCTGACGAGCGCTAAAATCTATTGGGAAATCAAATCGTATACAACAATTGTTCTAGTTGTTCTTGTCTGGTTGTCGAATCGGGTTTGGAGTATCTCGCAAAAGGGGATTATTTGTAGAAAAAATTGAGGACACTTATTTTGTATCAATGTGATTAGATTAGTAATGATGGTTTTTTCTTATTTGAAACAAATGGTTAATCTAACTTCTTTGAACTTGTCGATGTGTGTTAATATCACTTATTATGGGATTTTGGCTTTATCGTCACAAATCTCAAATATTAACAAGTTGGATTTGTCTAGGTTGATCGACGTATCCGATTTTATATTGTCACTTATTTCGATTAATTGTAAGAAACTGATGTATATTAATTTGTCGGGTTGGCTTGTGAGAATATTACCGGTTGTCGGGTTGTGAGAATATTACTGGTGAATTTCACCGCGGTAATATTCTCACAACCCGGTTACCCGACGAATTAATATACATCCGTTTCTTACAATTGCTAGAATTATGTGACAATATAAAATCAGATACGTCGACCTAGACAAATCCAACTTGTTAATATTTGAGATTTGTAACGATAGAGCCAAAATTCATAATAAGTGATAGTAACACACGTTGACAAGTTCAAAGAAGTTAAATTAACCCTTTGTTTCAAATAAGAAATACAATCATTACTAATCCTACCTATCACATTGATACAAAAGAAGTGTCTTCAAATTATTCTTTAAATAATCCCCTTTTGTCAAATACTCTCGAAAACCAGACAAACGATTTGATTTTCCAATAGATTTTAGCGACTAGTCGGCGACTCTTGCACATCTACTTAATCTCAAAATTTTCAAGTCTTTACATGATCTGACAAGGCAATCAACTCCAACGTCAGCAACATGTAACCTACTATTTAATTCAACATCACACAAATAGCTACAAGCATTCGCCATAGCACACAAACCATCATCATCAAAGTCAAATTTTTCATAACAACTGCGCATCAAGCGTTGGAGATTCGGGCATGATCGAGCTACGAGTTCCATGTAGGTGTTTTGTAGTGGTTTATGACATTGAAATTAATCCGACCATATATGGGGATGCATGTAGAATATCCTTGAGCAAACGAGGATACGAAATTTGTAACTGTCGTAGGCGAATGCATGCAACTTTCAGGAATTGCTTGGAAACTTGATAGAATGAAATTTTATCACTCTTATCGTGAATTTTTTTCAAAAATGGATAGAAGCTCGTCCCAAAGTTTACTAATGTTACCTTTTCCCATTTCCAAATATTCATTGTTAAGTTTCAAAAGTAGTCGTTGAACCCTTTTGGTGTTCTTCTTCTCCAAAAACTGTCAAGAAATTGTTAAGGCAAAAGTACTTATTGAACCCTTTCTTGTTATTTAATCCGCTTTTGACCCAATGCACTTTTGTAATCTAGCGAAAAATCATGTTAAAATTTATATACTAATCTTTTAACAAATAACCGCTCCAAAATATTCTGCCAAGGATAAACCAAACACTTGAAACATACAAAAACGTATTAAAATAATAATATCGGTTAGTACATAAGCCCTAAATTTAAGTATAATAAAATAAAATAAAAAGTTTATTAGACCCTTAAACTCAAATAGTTTAAACACTTGTATAGAAATTTTCTTAAATTAATGAAGTTGCAACGTGTAAAAGAAAATATAAAAACTAACACGAAATTACTTACACTACAACATTTACCACTATCCACAGCGACATTTCCAGGCCATCCCGGGCGACATGTCGCTGGGGATACTCATCCCGGGCGACATGTCGCCCGGGATAATTTGAAGGGGA
>BQNB010140224.1:3143-17445 GCA_026074375.1 Tanacetum coccineum | reverse complement strand
CATTATTACCTTCATACAGTTAAGTCTCTAGTCATCATCTGTCTATTTCCAAATTTATATCCAACCTCATTTGCAACTCTGTTAACATACATAATCATTTCTTGAGTATTCAAAGCATGTGTACAAGTATAAATACATAACATTTGAAATATAAACTCCCTCCAAATCAATATACAAGTCCTTAAGAGCACAATGTACAAGTCATTAAGCATGACATGCAAAATAGCTGTTTTACCTTCGCTTTCCTAAGAAATCTTGTACAAACTATTAAGTACAATGTACAAGCAAGCAATGCTTAAATTTTAAACAACATTCCCCTCCATATCAATCACTTGAACATGTTTTTAAACTCAAAACCCTAAATCAAACCAAGGAACCCTAAAACCGAGCTAGTTTCCAACCCCTGACCCATTTCTTCATTTTTACCCATCTTAAACCAAAACCATTAATCAATTAAGTTGTAAATACTTAATATACAAAATTACATTTCATAATCCATCCTTATTACTCCAATGTATACGAAATTTAAACCAAAAACCCTAACCCGAGCTAGTTTGAACCCGATACTCCTTTTCCCTCCATTTTACCCATTTTAAATCCCAACCAAGCAACCAATCTCCTCTATAACTAAGCTACTTCAACTATAAGCAGCTTACAAGCACCTTAAATCCATTTCTTGGTCACCAAGTTGGCCACATCCTTTCCTTTTTGCCCTTTTTCTAGCCGAACACACAAACATCCTAAAAACCTTCCACCTTATTTAAGCTACTATCCTAGACCTTCATAGCTCACAACACTCATCCTATAGCATCCCTTAGTCAGCTCTTAACCTTATCCATCAAGAAAACTTAGGCACAAAGGCTCCTTGAGCCCTATATAAGCCGAACTCCACACCACCATTCAAATCACCCCCTACAACTCCTTTCTTACCCTCAAATGGAATTCTAACACTTCCATAGCAGCAATAGAAGATCAAGAGAAGTCCCTAAGCTCAGAATATAAGCCAAGAAGCAAGAAAAACCAAGCCTTGAAGCCCCGGAGTTGTTATTCTAGGTGTACGAAGCTAAAAGTCCCCATTTCGACCCCTTTTCGAACCCATAAGCTCAAATCAGGTTCCATAAGCTCACATTATGTTTCCATACCTTTATAATGTTCATATAATCATATATAATCTATTGTTAAAAGCTTTGAACTCAAAAACCTATGCGTTTTCCCTTTTTGATCCAAACCGAACCTATGAAACCCTAATTTCATGTTTTCATTTAATCTATAAGCTAAACTTGTAAAATGTTGTTATAATCTATCCTAATAAGCTTATATAACAATATTATAAGTATTTCATTATGTCTTAAAAGCTTGAAGCTTAAAACCCGCGCGTTTTCATTTTAAAACCCTAATTTGACCCGTTTTGATTTCTAGCTTAACAAATCGTTATTTTAAACTTTCGTTACATTAAACCTTCTTATTTTAGCTTATATTAATAAGCCATAACCTGCAAATTACTTTCTATATTGAAAAATATCATTATTATGGATTTTGGACTAAAAACGATACGTTTTTCATGCATAAGGGTATATATCGTAACTTTCTGAAACTTATAACTATAAGGACTTGTTTTGCCATATTTCTAAAGTTATAACTATAGGGGTCTATTATGTCACTTTCCAAAGTACAAGGTTTACTTTGTACATCTTTTAAACTAGAAGGACCAAACTTGTAAAAGTGAAAACTCCAAGGGTATATTTTGCCATTTTTCATTCTTAAGGGTCTAAAATGTAACATTTTGAAAAAGTGTAGAAATGTGTTCAAAACCTTATAAGACATAACTTTAATTAACGCTTGACGTGCTTATTGATGACGTATAGTCCAACCTCGGGTCATGAACCCGACCCACGAATAGTACTTATACCCAGGCCAATGATGAATGGGCCATAGTGACATCAATACGAACTTCCAAGGCCCAAATGGTACTGCCACAAATACTAAGGAAGATTGCTTATAAAGGGGTTTCATCATAGAACATTACTTCTGACCGAGTTGTTTGGTGTTACGATTTGAATGGTGCCCTAGCTCCACAAAAGACGTTTACTGACAAGACCTCATTAATTTATATAAAAAGCGGCCCGAAAACGGAGATGATTACAAACTCCATAATAATTCAAACGAAATGGATATACATTATACATAATAAAGTATTGTGCGAAACAAAACAGATCAAACTAAAGACTTTTGTGACATATTACCCCAGGTTGCGTGTGACGAAGCCTTTAACTATTCTTCATTTCATATACCCTTTATCTTCTATCAATCATGATTTTCCATATATACAAGTTTTAAGAATGAGGTTCAATAACCTCACTTTTACATCTCTTGAAATGTTTTCATAACCCGTGATGGATACTAAGCAATAAAACTAAAAGATTAATAAGTGTTTTATATGATCTAAATATGATGCTAACATAATATTGGCTTTGATCTAAGTCACCTTTAATGCCAAAGACTCACTTCAATTATCATGAACCATTAATCCTTGCGAGTAAACGCGAATAATGTTTAATAAAGCATAGATCTATCGAGATGATGGAATCCCGTTGTGTAAGCCGATAGGGTAACCACGCACTATAGATATGAATCTCAAAGGTTATATGGCAATCACCTCACTGGGGTGCACAGTTAATGCTTTTATATCTATATATAAATTAAATTAAAATAAAGTATAAATATATATATATATAGTATATATGCTAAATAAGAATATAAAATCTATATATATCATCACAACAAATTGGGTGGGTGAAATATAAGTGATACAAGTCCAGTTATGTGCTTCATGAGCGCTTAGTTAAAATAATGACACAACTTAATACAGTTTCTTCATAATAATATATAAAAGTGGCTTGTAGCAATTTATCTAACAGTTTATGACATGACTCCCAAATGGTTTAACATAAACCTATGAATTTCACTCAACCTATGTGTTGACTTTTATGAATTTCACTCAACCTTTGTGTTGACTTTTTAGCATGTTTATCTCAGGTAATTGAGCAACTTATGGCACGGAGTGACACGGACTTAAAGATGGCTAAATTGTTATCATTCAAACTTTATATTTCTAGATTTTGGGACCTCTCTTTTGTAAAAACTCTGATGAATAAATGAATGATAACTTAATTTTCAAAAACGTCTCTTTTTGATTCGTTTTCTATGATTATGACTATTGTACCTTGAAGTAATACCCCAGATTAGCTTCCGCTGCTATATGTAAAAATGGGGGTGTTACAAAGTGTGTGTCCAAAATAAGTATGGCATTGCACTCGGATTTTCAAAGAAATTTTACTCAAAACTAAAGGTATAACCTGAACTTATATGCATTAAGACATGTGTTAAATTTTACCCCTTAACTCCTATTTTATCAAAGTTAACCTATACGTTTTAAATTTCAAATCAATACGTAAATTTCCAAATTGTAAAATTAAACTAAATTCCCGAACCTCTAGCTCTTAAACCATAATTGAGAAAAATACAAGGCTTTCACCTACTGAAATAATTTTGAGTCTATTTTCTAAAAATGCAGGCCTCATGTTTTAAAAAATTTCAGAACCATGTGAAAAGACCAATTTACCCCTGGTCATCCAAAACACATTATTTCCAGAATTTTAACCTTTTACGAAAACAGACATAAATCACAATCTATAATAGCTATTAAAGTGAGGCCAATTAGAGGCGTTAGGTATACGTGTCCTCTACAAGGCTGAACATTTTAATTCAACAATTTAGTGTAAAAATAAGGAGTTTTAATCATTTTCCTAACAGTTGTCCAGATTTGACTATTTCTAGCAAATCGGCCATAAATCACTCATCCGAAGGAGATATGGCTCTATACAATTAGCCACATGTAGCTTAGACATATATCTATCTATCTATCTAATTTACCATGAGGCCACAAGCCAAAAATAATTCGTACCAATTCCATCTTGCTACTGATGTAAAACTGCCCTAATATCCACTTTACCAACACACTCTCCCCTTAAGTTTGACCTCATCAAAGTTTGTTACAATGCCATACCACTTAGCCAACACACTTATATATATCAAAATACATATTTTACAAAAAACAAATATAAAATATGAACTTATTACAATGGATAAAAATATAAAGACAAAATAGAGCTTACAAAGAAAATAAAACTAGTGAGATCAAAACCACTTTTACTCTTTCCTTTCTTGCTAAATCTTCAACCCAACAACACCATTAACCCATGCATAAACTCTTCAATATGACCCAATAAGTCAGCCCCTACACTTCTTAAAATGATGGTTTTGATAGTGTTTAAATGTCAAAGAAAGTTATGCAAACATGGAAGCTTTGATTAGTGTAGAAATGTACTAGTAAAATTTTAAGTGAAGGTGGTGTTTGTATGGTGATGGGTGGCGGCAATAGGAGAGGAGGAGGAAGGAGTTTTGTGTGTTTTATTTTGATAAAATGAAATGAGATAAGTGAGGATTAAAGGTGAAATAAGGCATGCAAAGGCATGAGACACTCGTCTCAAGTGTCTTCTTAGCAAGACACATACATACATGAGTTGTTAACACTACATGGACTCATGTCCATGTGGTTCATGCGTTTCTTAGCAAAGGAAAAGAAAGAAGTGAATTATTTTTGTGTACATTTTTATTAGGTGGTTATTATTAAGGCTAATGGATATAAACGTAAAATATTTTGAGAGTTAAGGTGGAACCACGAAGCGAAAACGAATAAGATAAAAATAGTTCTACATCATTCGGGATACTTTTTGAAAAAATTAAATTACGTAGAGCGCGTAGACTAATATTTATTCTAAAGCCGGGTTCACTTTTAATAAATGTTTTATTACGATCGCGAGACAACCTATTTGGTTAAAAAAAATAATTTTTACTCCAAAGCAAATTAAATAAATAATGTATGGATTAAAATAGGAACTGGAATTTACAGGGTATATAATGGGAATATTTAACCACATGGGACACGTATACGGAAAGAAAATTTCAATCACGACTCAAGCTTAACTAGGAACGCAAAATTTTCCAACTCAGGTAAAAGTAAAAGTAAAAATTTACTTAAGGGGTAAAATGAGAGTAAAATAAATTATTTTATTTCCCTGAATTTTTACAGAATCTCACAGGGCAGACTCCAGATGTACCCTACAAAATGTGAAATGGGGTGTTGGCACCACACTGATCCATTCACCAAAACTGAACTGAACAAAGTACCTAGGATGCATCCATATGCTCTTTACAAATCATATATGGCCAAGTGCATAATAGAGCACACAAAATAGTGTCACGCCATTGACTGATCACACCACCACAGATAGTGTCATGCCGTTGGCGCCTCATTGACGCGGCCATGGTACCTCCATGGCTAGTTAATAACTCAGACATCAGAACAGAACAAAGGATTCATATAGCATATCGGAACAAAACATATTATTTCCAAAGGAGATCAGGTTTAAGCAAAACGGATAAGTTCATATCATGGCAATATCAAATGAAGCATAAATCAAACGAATTCAAAGGGGTTTAACGAAGTTATCAAATAGGATAGCAATAATGATATCGAATTATAGGATGAAAAAACATAAATAGGGATGTCAAGGTGCAAATAGATACGAAGCAAAAGTCATAAGAATCCTTAAAAGAAGGATAGAATATCTGTACGAATAACGAAATAAACGAAAGTACTACTAAATCGTAGTAATATTACATTCAAGTAAATGTCGAGAATATTCGTACGAACAATTAAAGCTTAAATAGAGATTAGATATATCTGTATGAATAGTCAAACGAACGAAACAAGTGGTATATCATAACAATGGTAAAGAGAACATAATATCCACACCTTAGCCAAATCTTGAAGACTAAACTAAGTCAATTTTATTAGCCCGTCAAACAATCTACATAAATTAATCAACTACTAATTAATAACGCGCAAAGTGGTTATTGTTTAAGTCTTAAACTAACGATCCCTGCCTTAGCTCATTTAATAACTTAAATATGTTTAAAGAAGACATTACATATTCAAATGTATACTACTGTGGTTGACCATTCCCTTATTATTATTATTTTATAACCATATCAGTTGCATGTGTCAAAGTAATTTAACAATTATAGTTGAATATAGACATGAGATATTATTGAGAATTTATATAGCTTGTGGTCTTATAGTATGCTAGTTTTATTCGTTTCCCCACAATATAGTATGTTACTAGATTGCAAGTGGACTGAATTGATAAGTTTATATTTGTCATATTGTTCTCAGATAGCCAAGCTTTTATTAAAGAATTTCAATGTAAGTATAAGACATGCATGCAACGCAATGGTGTACCTGATTGACTCACCACTTCAGAAAATCAAATTTTAGAAAACATACACATGCATTTGATTAAGTTGGAACAACTCCATGATAAAAATGATTTCAAAATGGCCAAAATATTTCGTTATTTCTCAAAGGCCAAAAACACTTTTATAACTAAAAACATATTTATAACAAATCGGTTTCGAAAGCGATAATTCTTTCAAGTCAAGAATAACAAACAGAACTTGTTTTAAGTCATATATTAATTTATGTCTAGTTCCCTAAGACCATGTCTATGCATGCAGGTTTCTTTCTTTTATGTTTTACTAATACTTCCATGAACCATTTTAAGATTTCTAAACACATATTTTAATCTTGACATCTGTAGAATTCATGCTCAATCTACATTAATAATTATACATATCCATGTCGTCAATAAGTTTAGATGTCATAACAACCAACATGTTTAACAACCCATTTACCCATCCATTGTGATTCATAAGGCTATAATATTTAACGTAAATTACTTATGAGGCTCAAGTGGTACCTCAAACTCAAACACGAATGAATCAAAACGAAAACGAGTATGAGCACCAACAGACCACGATCACTAAGACACGAGATACGATCGAAACTAAAACCCAAACTCTGCCGAATCAGGAACTATTACCCTCCAGCGAATCCAAACCCAAACATACACTAGTAAATACAATCGTATAACAAAAAGGTCTTCTATGATGGGCAACTATCAAACCAACTTCTCAAAACATCTTAAAATGTAGATATGTTATTGCTAGTCCCCTCTGAATATGTTCCAATGTGAGCTCCTATGCCACTCTTTACTTCGTGTATCCCAAAATTCCCCTGGCTACTTGCCGCGAGGAAAAGAAAATGTAGGCTTGAGCAAAAACTTAAGTGAACAGATATACGAAATAGATAAAAAACAAAGCAGAGAAGCATCAAGCATGCATAATTAAACGTGAAATTATAATCAACATAACCTGGTACCAAATATCACATATATCATAAGAGCTGAATAAATAAGTAATGCCAACCGAAATAAGTAGGCATAAACGAAAATTGGTAGTCCTCCCCAACCGAAACATTAGCCAACGAAATAGGTAGCCAAACGAAACAGATATCCAACGAAATAGACAGGCCTACGAAACAGCATTAGCCAAACAAATATTATAGAACATGCCCTACAAGCTCAAATCATATAACAAGTAACCAAACAAATATCGTATCATGTCATATCATATCGTACATGAGAGCTGCAGAATCCAGATGTACCCTACAAAAAGTGAAATGGGGTGTTGGCACCACACTGATCCATTTACCAAAACTGAACTAGAAAAAGTACCTAGGATAGCATCCATATGCTCCCTATAAATCATATATGGCCAGATTGAATAATAGAGCACATAAAACGAGAAATATGGAACGTCATGGAAACAATCACGACCTCCAAGATAGTGTCACGGCATTTGGGTTGCCTTCAATACGTGGCCGATGGTACCCTGCATTGGCTAGTTAATAGCATCGGGCAATTCGTAAACAGAACAAAGGATTCATATAACATATGGCAAAAAAAACATATTATGTCCAAAGGAGATCATGTTTAAAGAAAATGGATAAGTTTATATCATGGCAATATCAAATGAAGCATATATCAAACAAATTCAAAGGGGTTCAACGAAGTTATCAAATAGGATAGCAATAATAATATCGAATTATAGGATGAAAAAACATAAATAGGGATGTCAAGGTGCAAATAGATACGAAACAAAGGTCATAAGAATCCTTAAAAGAAGGATATAATATATGTACGAATAACAAAACAACCGAAAGTACTACTTAATCGTAGTAATATTAAATTCAAGTAAATGTCAAGAATATCCGTACAATCTTAAAGAGAGAGTAGATATATCCATACGAATAGTCAAACGAACGAAACAAGTGGTATATCATAACAATGGTAAAGAAAACAGAATATCCGTACCTTAGCCAAATCTTGAAGACTAAACTAAGTCTCAATTATTATTATCTCTGTAAATGATATCACACACATTAATTTCAACCACTAATTAATAACGCGCAAAGTGGTTATTGTTTAAGTCTTAAACTAACGATCCCCGCCTTAGCTCATTTAATAACTTAAATATGTTTAAAGAAGACATTACATATTCAAATGTAATAACTACTATGGTTTGACCATATCCCTTATTTACAATTTTCTTATAATTCTAAAACAGATGCATGTTGTTAAGTACAATTCAAGGTTGAATATAGACATGGGATATTATTGAGAATTTATATAGCTTGTGGTCCTTGCTTATATAGTATGCTAATTTTATTCGTTGCCTCACAATATAGTATGTTAGTAGATTGCAAGTGGACTGAATTGATAAGTTTTATATTTGTCATATTATTCTCAGACAGCCAAGCTTTTATTAAAGAATTTCAATGCAAGTATAAGACATGCATGCAAGTACAATGGTGGTACCCGACAACTTACACTTCAGAAAATCAAATTTTAGAACACCATACTAACATGCTTTAATTAAGTTTGGCACAACTCCATGATAAAAATGATTTCAAAATGGACAAAAAAAATCCGATCTTATTTGTCCAAAAGGCCAAAACACTTTTTTATAACTAAAAACATATGGAATTATCTTTTCTTGTGCCCAAGGGCATCATGATACAAGTAAAAAAACGTATACAGAAAGTACACATGGACCGGGACAAAAGCAACACAGGAGACCATAAAAAATGCTGGGTCCCTGAGTACTTTTGTGGATCACTTGTGTACTTTTTAAGTGTACTTTTTTCATTCTTACATTGCCCCGTAAAGCACAATATAGAAAAAACCCAAAACATATCTATAAACCAAATACAGTTTTCGAAAGCGATAATTTCTGAAGTCGAGAAAATCGAAACGCGTCAAACATGTTATTAGAGTCCTACAATTAACTTATGTCTAGTTTACATAAGAGATACCATGCCTATTGATGCAGGTTCTTTTTTCCTTGTGTTTTGACACTAAGGTTGGTTTGGTAGGACACGTAATTGAAATTTTAGAATGAATGGAATAAGCGACGTAATAGGTATAAATAATGTTAATGTAATTAAATCATTACCCTTATTAATAATGTTATGGGGTTGGTATGATAAAGTACGGTAATGGCAATCGATAAAGAAAAAATACTAAATGTCCATAGGTTAATAAGGAATGGATTTAATATGTTATTTAATGGTGGACTTTTATGTTAATTTAGATTACATTATGGATGTAATGAAAAAAAAGGGCCTTATGGAATGAAAAAGGGTGATTTTTGATTTAATTGATTCATTCATATGTAATGAAGCATACATCGTATAATTGTAAACAAACAAATTTTTTCATTCAATTGTATATACCCTGTTTCCATTTCAATTTTTCATTAAATCATACCAACACACTACATAATACTTCCATGAACCATTTTAAGATTTCTAAGCACATATTTTAATCTTGACATTTGTAGAAGTCATCTCACTTACCTTAATAATTTTTTAACATACCATGTCGTCAATAAGTTTAGATGTTTATTAAACAACCAGTATGTTTAACAACCCATATTTACCCATCCATAATGAATTTTCATAAGGCTATAAATATTTATACGTAAAATATTTATAAGGCTAAAAGTTGTACCTCAAACTCAAACACGAATGAATCGAAACGAAAACGAGTATGAGCAACAAACTACCCACGATCACTAAGCACGAGATACTATCGAAACTGAAAACCGCAAACTCTGCCGAACAGGAACTATACCCTTCAGCTATCAAAAACCCAAACATACACTATTAGTTCCACGTACCAATCACGAAACCAAATCCGCAAACCACGAGCCGAACAGTCAAGGAAATTTGCCCCAAGATTCAAACCCAATCCCATCTTGATCTAACCTCCTGCTTACGATCGAAACCAACCTGAACCAAACTCGAACTAAGCTAGAACAAATGAAACAGAGGTCATGGACACAAACACGAACAACTAAACACGTACTAATCACGAACTAAAACTGTAACCCGCATACAAAACGTATGTATGTGCGAGAAGCAAACCAAAATTCAGACCCAAAACATAACTTGTGCAGGCAATATTGCTTAGTTAATTTATAATTTATGTATGAGTTGTTTTGAAAAAACGTTTCAAAGAAAAAGAGTGTCAGATGTGTTTATATGTGTGGAGAGTGGGCAAGTAATACTCAAGGCCGGATTTGAGGGTGTGTGGGATGCTCAACCGCACAGGGCCTCAAATTTTATAGGGACACCATGATTATGGACATATGTGAACATTTGATTCAATTCTAACCAAATTTTTGACGCATATATATCCTTTGACGTGAGATAATTTGGTTCATAAACAAAGTAAGATGAAAAACCATTTGTTATTACGTGGTTTTCAAAAGTAAGTACATACATAGGTTTATGGGCCTGTTACAACGAAGAAGAAGACAACTTTAGGTTATGTGCACTTTAAACCCTTTATTTTATGGCTATTTGATACTTTGGTTTTAATGTTTTATTATCAAACTAGTTTGCAAAGGTTTACCAAGTTGACAATTTCACCCTCAAGTTTGATAAAGTCTCGTATGTTTTTTTACTGAAAGTCTAAAACTATATTATATTCTTATGTATTGTTAAAAAATTATCATTTGTGATCCAATAACAATATTGATGTGATACGTTCTAACAGTTTGTCTTCGTTTGTATGGTGTTTTTGAAAATTAAACTAAAAACAATCTTTGCTCCACTTATAAATTTTACATGTTTTTGAAATTGCTTCATTTTCAAGAGGCGCACTATTATAATGGAGGCACAGGGCCTTCAAAAATGACGAGACGACCCTGCTAATACTCGAATAATGTGGGATAGGAGTTGGTTATCTTTGACTGATTATTTAGTGGCAAGTAAAATATATGAAAGTGGGTTAGGTTAGTAGGTAAAATTAGCCGTCATTAGTTGTGATAATGTTTACCGAATACATACAAGAACCATTATTTCTATATGTTTCTCCTAAGGGGTATCACTGACCCAACACTGGGTTTTTTTAAACTAAACTAGTAGTAGTATATGACGTGGAATAAATTCATTTTATTTATTAACTAATTCATGCAGTATACTATATTAGTATGTATTTTTTTTTTGATTGTAACGTATTTTTATTGTTATGCAATTTAGGGTGTTATAATTCTTATCTTCTAAAAAAATTTCGACCTCGAAATTAAAGTTGAATATTAAACAGAAACGTACCAATTTTGCGAAAAGAAATCTGAATAATTAGTCCGCATATTCGGTTTCCCAAGGCCTCACTCTCTGAATGATTCTTCAAAAAAAATTAACAAAACGAAAGGTTTTATTTCTCTTGACTCGCTCTTAACGATCTAAAATAGCCTTAGGCTTCTCAGCAAAAGATAAATCTTTCTGAAATCTTATCTAACGAACACGAAACAACATGCAACAGATGATAGTTGTGACCTCTTAAAAATGGAGAGATGAAACACGTTATGAACGCGAGCAATTATGGCGGTAAGGCCAAACAATACGAAACATTGGCAACTCTATCTAAAATTTCGAACGGACCAATGAATCGCAGACTTAATTTTCCTTTTATACTAAAACATCGAACATCTCTACATGGAGATACCTCAAGAAACACACGATCCACGGGTATAACTTCAAAGGCTCTTCTATATCAAGCTCTCCAACTTCATTAAGATTGTTCTAAACAAATTCCTGGAGACATCCTATGACTCTATTAAGTTCACGTTATGTCATGTAATTATTATCACGCTGACCAGAAGTCATAATAATTGCATCACATAAACATAACCTTATCGTTATCATACTCTATATCCAGTCATAACAAAAAATAGTCTTAATTTATATCTCATGCTACCATCTCTTAATCGCTTACTAATATTACAAACGAATAGTCGTTCTACACTTTTGATCATATAAATCTCAAAAGAAACCTCATTGATACTTTCATGCCAACTATTATTATAAGCAAACTCAACCAGACACAAAATACTCGTCCCAATTTCCAGTACGATCCACATTGCTTTTGTTGAAAGTCCACAACACTCTTAGATGACGATCTACAAATCTCCATCACGACGATCTATAGTACTTATTAACTATTAACAAAACATCATATTATACGTTCGCGAAACTTAGTCGCCATATGCAATAACTGATGTCGTAAAAAAACGAGATAACAAATTGAATCTGTTGATTCTAATGAATACCAGAAACAAATTGAACCTGTTGATTCCAATGAATACCAGAAACAAATTGAATCTGTTGATTCCAATGAAGACCAGAAACAATAAACCAGATAACAAATTGAATCTGTTGATTCCAATGAATACCAGAAAAAATATTTCAACTATTGTTGATTCAAAGAATACCGATAATCAGGCAAACTTCAACAACCGTTGATTCAAACGAATACCGATTATTAAGATAATCTTAGCAAAAACCGCCAAAATAAAGCAAAAGCTTTTATTATTAAAATTCAAAGAAATCCTCAATAGAAACAAAAGCCATAATATTTATAGGAAAACTAATACAACATAATTTTAAGGTAATCTAACCGTAGCTGATCACTACGCTTTTGATGCGCACTCTGACGTATTTCTCGGTGTACTAAAAGAAATAAACTTGTAAGAGACAACTAAAAGCATGAACCTGAATCAAAATGAGGAAAAGTAATGATACAGAAATGAATGTCCTAACATATAGTCTACCCAATCCTCACCGGTCATAACTTAAGTTTATTTTATTATTTTTTCCATACGAAAGCTAGCGCAATCCTCGAAGATCATAACTTATATACTAACATGTCAAAACCAAGGGTCAATCCGCACAGGTCATAAATTAGATACCATAGATCAAAGCCAATAGCTCTGATACCATAACTGTAACACTCCGCCCCGAAACAGGCACAGATGTCACATTTACAGAACTAAAACATATGCAAGCGGAAGACTTTACTAATGAAATGGGTTGATATAATTTCACAAATTACTAAGCAAATACAAAGTCTATAACATAAAGGTCTTTTATGATGGCAACGTATCCAAAACCCAACTTTTAAACATCTTATAGTGTAGATATGGTATGCTAGTCCCTGAATATGGTCCAATGTGAGCTCCTATGCACTATTTACTCGTATCCCAAATTCCCCTAGTTACTTGCTGTGAGGAAAAGAAAATGCAGCTAAGCTAAAAAGCTCAGTGAACAGATATACAAAATAGATATAAACAAAGCAGATATATCAAGCATGCATAAGTAAACAAAATAGAATCAACATAACTTGGGTAACAAAGATCTCATATATCATAAGAGTTGAATGAAATAAGTATCCAACCGAAATAGGTAGCCAAACGAAATAGGTATCCAAACGAAACAGGTAGCCAAACGAAATAGGTAGCCAAACGGAACAGATAGCCAAACGAAATAGATAGCCTAACGAAATAGATAGCCTAACGAAACAACTAACCAAACAAAATATATAGAAATGCCCTACAAGCTCAAATCATATAACAAGTAACCAAACAAATATCGCATCATGTCATATCATATCGTACATGAGAGCTGCAGAATCCAGATGTACCCTACAAAAAGTGAAATGGGGTGTTGGCACCACACTGATCCATTTACCAAAACTGAACTGAACAAAGTACCTAGGATGCATCTATACGCTCCCTATAAATCATACATGGCCAGGTGAATAATAGTGCACATAAAACAAAAGGGAACGTCGTGGACATATCACACCTCCACAGATAGTGTCACGCCATTGGTGCCTCAATGACGTGGCCATGGTACCTCCATGGCTAGTTAATAGCTCGGGCATCAGAACAGAACAAAGGATTCATATAACATATGGCAAAAAAAACATATTAT
>BQNB010140223.1:0-17445 GCA_026074375.1 Tanacetum coccineum | reverse complement strand
AAGAAAATAAATGCTAAATTAAATTAAAAATCAAAATTAAATTCTAATTAACTTAATTTGAAAAATAAAGAAAACTAGAACTAAAACGGAGGTCGTTTGAATGTAAAACGAAAAGAAACGGTAAAACGCACCCGGTAAAACGGGTCTAAGACTGAAATTTAAGAAAAATAAAGCCTACACTAAATTTTATATTTTTCCTAGACACTAAATGACAAAAGAAAATTTTGTAAAAAAGAAATATATTTTTTTATTAATTTTTGGATTTTTTATGAATTTTTAAAGATTAAAAACTAATTAAAACTAAGAAAATAGAAAAAGACAAAAAATAAAAGTTATAAAAATTCTGAAAAAATGAAATTAAATAAAGAAAAAATTAACAATTCTAAAAATATAAAAATGCCCAAATTTTACTGAATTAAATAAAAGTAATTAAACTAATTAAATTTTAACCTAATTTAATTATTTAAACTAAATAAACTAACTGCTGTTAACTACTAGGGACTAACAGGGAAAAGCAACAAGGACAAACGGGGAAAAGAGTTAATGACTAGAGGCACTAACAATGTTAACAAAGAAACTGGAAATTACACAAATGGTCCCTGAAAATGACCCCGATTGACAATGTGGGTCCAAACAGCTTATTTTTGAAAACTTATAAAAGCAAACTTATTAAGGGGCTTAAGGGGAGCATTTTTAATAAAAGCACTTATGTCTAGATCTCAATGAATAAGCCAGAAAAATAAGCTTTTTAGGACAGCAGACTTAATAAGCTTAACAGCTTATTTTTCTTTCTTTTTGGGAATTTAAGCTGCAAAATAAGCTACAACTAATGGGAAACAGTTAATAGGGAGAGGGGAGTCCTAAATAAGCTATGGTAAACTAGAATAAGTCCTAAAATAAGCTGAACTAAAATAAGCTAATTTAAACAGTTTATAAAAGACAGAAAAAGTGCTATTTTAGACTAAGATTAAGCTAATCTAATAAGCTAACTAGTTAAAATAAGCTGCTAAACTTAGAAAAGATACCTAGAGGCTATATGAAAAAGCACTAAAAACTTGCTGCTTATTATTGAAATAAGCTAGAAAAGTGGGCTTAACCCTGGTGCTCAGCACCAGGGGAGGTCAACAGTGGGCATAAGGCATTTTTAGCTTATCACAATAAGCACTCAAAAGCTTTTTACCCATAACAAACCACAAACAGATTAAAAAGAGACATAAATAAGCTTATTTCCAAAATGTGGTTTAATATGATGGACTTTTACCTGCTGATATTTGGGCTTAAAATTGGCTGTTTTTCAAGAAAAGTGCATACATGCATACATGGTGACATGGGCTTATGGTTATATGACAGAACAAAGGGTCTTGTTTTATGGCTAGAAACAACTAAAATGAGCACAAGAGGGTGTGCTTAAGCTGCTTAAGCAGCTGGAGTGGCTTAGCTTATTTTTTTCTTTATAAATTTTGGCAGAACATAAAGGGATCATAAAAACTTAATTTTGTATTAAAAACTTAGATTAACTTGGCCTAAATAAGCCCACACACTCAGCCAAAGATGGCTGAGTGTGTTTGACCCATACCAATCCCATAATTACCCATTTTGAGGCAAAACCAAACACCCCCTTAAATATAAAAAACGAATTTTTTTTACTGAGTTTGGTTAAATAAGGCAGAGATAAGGGCTAGAAGTGGATTTATATAACTTTTAACATATGTTTAATCAATTCAAACAGAATTAAGCTACTTAAATGATGCTTGAAATTTTGACAATTGGAATAACACAAGAAAATTCTTAACTTTGATTAAAACTGAAAGATTACAACATAAAGCTTTAAAAAAAAAACAACTGAGTTACACTTAGTTTATTAAAAGAAAGACTTGGAAATAAAATTAAGCTAGAAAACATAAAAATTGGTGTATTGTAGTCGGCTTGCTCTTGGCCTTTTTATACTAGCAGCTCAAAGCCCATTGACTGGTTTTGTTGGCGAGTGTAGAAGCTCCCAGCACATAATTCCCAGCCTTCGGATCACATTACAACTCATCTCAACCATTGAAGGGGGCTCGGGTTGTGTGAATTTGGCAGGGAAGGGGTTATAGGGGCACTAGGTTTGGTTGTAGGTGGTGGAAGAGTGACTGTGGATTAATTGGGAGAGTGTTTGGGTAGAAAACCGTGGGAAAGGGGGTGGTAAATTTTGGCGGGTAACATGGAAGGTACAGTTCTTGTTACGCATTTTAAAGACAAGTTTGGAGATGCTGACAATTTAAGTCCCTCACTCTTCTTCTCTTTCAATCTATTAGAGCCGAATTTAGTTATAATTTTAAGTTTTGCAAACAACTAACACCAAATTGGCCCTTGTGTTTATAACTGGACAGGAAGACAAAGAAGTTGGGCAATTGCACTTTTTTGTCTGGGTATTTTTTTACAAAAGGAAAGAAAAAAAGTTAGGGACAATTTACATTTTCAGCCTTGTGTTTTTATAAAACCAATTATTTTCTTTTTATAAAAGAACTTTCAAATCTTGCATTTTGCCCTTTTTGTTTTATTTTTTATCCCCCATTTTTTAATTATATAACAAGTTTTTAAAATTTACATTTTTGGCCCCCTGAGATTTTATAAAAAAAGATTGATGGGCTTTGTTGGGCTTGGGTTTGTAATTGGGGCCCACCTGGTTTGGGTTTGGGCGCCCAATAAGTACAGCTTGTTTATTGGCTTATCAGCCCAATAAGGTATAGGAGTGGGTTTTTTTGTACAATGGCTGAGATTGGCATTAACTTTGGCTAGGATCTGGGCCTTCAAAGTCCTTCACAGTCTTTGTTCAATTGCACACAAATGGCTGTTGTAAATGAATGAGGCCCATGTTTGTCTTCACAGTCTTCAAAGATAACTATTGGGCTTTCCCGGCCCATCAAATGGTTTAAGATTGCATCCAACAGTATATCCTTCAGTTTCCGGCTCCGGTTTGACGCTGATTCTTCAGTATTGACTCTGACTTTGCATTTTTGGACTCTGGCCTTGATTTTGCACAGTCTTCCATTCCATGCTCATTTTGTCCATTTTGCTTATGGTTTCTGTCTTTTTGATATCCTCTTCCTGCCACAATAAAATGCAAAAACAAACATATATTTGGGCAGTTTTTGTCTGTTTTGGTCATTTAAAGCTCGTTTTTTAGAGTAAAAGATATTTAATAAGCCTTATCCACAGTCCTCCCATACCTCAACCCCTTCCGCTCCTCCCCCCCCCCCCCATAACAAGAACTTTGTAAAACTTTAGATTCCATACACAAACCCTGTAAACAAAATTATGACGGTCTCGTGTAATACAATATAGTATAAAGCCTATGAAAAAATATAATGTCCTGAGAGACCATTGTTTTAACTTACAATCCTGAAGAACGAAATAAACAATTGTGCAAACTCACAATGTCAAAGATAATAAGAAATCATTGGTATAACTCACAATGCTGAGGTATAATTGAGACATTGGTGCAACTCACTATGACCTGAAGAAGTAAAATGAACCATTGTATAACTCACAATGTCTGAGGTATAATTGAGACCATTGTGCAACTCACAATGTCTTAAGAAATGCTCGGGTATTTATATAAAAACGCTTATCTAAAATAAACGTGCGATATACGCCAAAAGATGTAAGCCCATATATTACATATATGTTATGTTCACGTAAGCACTAAATGCAGCACGTAATGTAACACATAAAGCCAAGTAGAGTGATCACCTTGAAATGTTTTAGATGTGATGCAGTGTTTGTGAAAACGACTATAGTCTAGGGTAAAATATGCAACCTAGTTCTCTATAGCCAGTGCTCTGATACCAATCTGTAACACCCCCAAAAATGTGTCGCAGCGGAAATATGTCTGGGAGTGTTACTTCATAATACAACAGCACAAGATACAAGAGAACGACCTCTAAATGTGTCGTTTAAAAAAAATAATCTCGTTCACTTTCTTGAAATTGATAAAACATTTGTCCCATAATTGCATCACAACGAAAAGCTTGAAAACAATACAACGAGATTTGATCATTTGAATGTAGTAGACTCCAATGCACATCAATAAATTCGAGCATCTAATTCACCTGAGAAAAACATGCTTAAAAACGTCAACATAAAGTTGGTGAGTTCATAGAGTTTTGTAAATATAATCGTTGAAATCAAAAGATTTATGAAATATGCACGACCATTTCAATCCTTATAATAGTCACCAAAATGTAATTGTAAATGTAGAACCCAAATAGTATAGTGTCTACTGCTTCACCACAGTATAAATAAAAAATGTTGGTATCAGAGTAATTGGTTCAACAAAATAAGTATGGACCACAAGATTTTTCCATAATGTATGATATTACTATATCAGATACAGTATCCACCATATATAATATATCTACTGTTTTGCCGGCTAAGCTCTTGTAATACGGAAGCTTTAATTTGTGTAGCCATATAATAATGCCCAAATGTATTTCTGCCCTAGATACCCGGGTGTCTGAACCAAGACACCCAATGTGATGTACGTCAATGGTATATATCACGTTTGTTGTACACTAGTGATCCCCAGTGTAGACTACACCCTCACGCACACCCATTAGGGGGGATAATTTTAATCCCCCTTATAAGGAATCCCGTTATGGGATAACATTCGCGCACCAACTCAAAATAAGATTCCTCCACAGGTCAAGTTAGTTGACATTGTCGAAGAAAATTCGGTGCATGGAGGTGTTCTAATCGCTACTTAGGGCATAACCGTTATATATGATAATTAACCGAAAAAATATTTCGTTGTGGCACAATGAAGAAATAACCCCAGTTGTATTCGGTATTAATACTTTAAATACTTAATATCCATAAGTAGAATAATGTGTTGTGATATCAATTCAATGTATTTGGCGTGTAATATCATTATGCAACGAGTGTTTAAGTATCATGTAACGAGTTATATAGACTATACACAAGAAGTGAATGGGTGTGAAACAAGCACATGGTCCCTCACCCCAAAAAATTAATGTAAAACAAGTAAAACATGGGGCTAATGTAAAACTCACCTTAAGCAAAATGATATAAATAAGAGAAATTAAACGTCGAGAAGCCGAAGAGAAATTCCCCCTTGAAGAATAATAAAGTATCGCCGGCATTTTGGATTATTTAATACGCTTGAAGGTGTGCTTAATGATGTTGATAGGGGTTAATATGATAGGGCACGAAACCGTCCGGCAACTTTTTTTTTAAACGAAACAATATGACTATTTATTTTTTGGTGAGTTGCAGCATTGTATTAATAGAAAATACTACGCTTGCCTTAAAGTATATCTGAGATTGTATACCTTGCCTTGTAAATAGTAAAAACTACCTAATTACCATGAAAACCACATCACGTTTGGTTTAGTAGATTGAAAATAATTAAACTAATTTATTATTCAATCGGCAAGTTGCCAAAACAGTACATACCCAATGCATCAAAAGGATTTACATTTGAAAAAACAAGTAAATTCATTCTTTGTAAAGATTTATATACTTGAGGGGCCTTTTATATAAAATCATACACAAAATGAGCAAGACACAAAAGTCATCTTCTTCGAACCATACTCTGTCCCAATATATCAAGTAATATACGTAAACTTTCTCATATATTAAACTACGAAAGCAATAACCATACCCACATTGTTTAAAATAGATTGGTTTCATAAACGTCATGTAAAAGATTCGACCATGTTAATTCTTATTCATATTTTTATTTATTGTTTAAGATCAATCTACCTTACTTAATCGAAACTAAACCTATAAATCTCCCAACTAAAGTCTAAAGATTTTTATGACTTCAAAACCATAACTTTTATCTTAAGCAATCATTATATACACATATTAACTCAATTTGTTAAAGTCAATTCAAAGTGGGGGGATTGAAACCGTCAATAACTGAAAGAAGGGGGGCCAAACTTGTAAATTGATTTAAAAATAACAAAAGTCACGTACATCATGTACGGACATTGTCTCTTCCACATTATGATATTTTATTTTCCATATTATGATGTTTTTCATATTTATTTTCTTTATTAGTACCTTTGTTGTCACGTATACAACATTTGCCGAACGGTAGAAGGACGGTTTCGTTCGCAACTCGGGAAAAGTAAAATTTTTTAACAGGTGATATTTAGACATTAAAGAAATACGTTTGTACCTGACCTTTGGTATAAACGGAGATAAAGTCCGACGTTGTCGGAAATCGTAATACTTTTTGCCAGTAAAACTCGTCGTTGAGAATGCACTAGGGAGCAACTGTTTTGTTTTCGAGTGTTAGAAGATTGGAAACAACACCGAACGAGGTTCAGCTAAACAAATACAAGGTTTTGGTCGTGATCTTACCTCGTCGGAAATGATGTACGTATAGCTCGCCGGAATATATGGAACTTTCATCATAATAAATGGGGATGAATGAACTTGTCGGAATATATACAAACTCGCTGGAGACCGGAACAAGGCTGGACAAACGTGTCTCGTCGGAAAGTCTCCTAGAACTCAACCGTTTAGATTTTTGTTAGTAACATAAACCATGTACCGCAAAAACCAAACGAGCCTTAAAGAGCTAAAAGGAAAAGTATGGTTGTAAGTTTTACCTCATCGGGAAAATCGTACGGTACACATCGGAAAACGATTCGTACCGCAAAGCCAACCCGAGCAAGGAGCTTGAAAAATCGACGTAAACCCAAAACTATAGATAGTCGCAAAGTCGCTTGAACTCATGGAGTGACGATCTCGAAACACAACGTTTGGTTTTATTCTTATGTTATCTAGATGAAAAACGAACGGAAATCTTGAAAGTGAATGTTGTTAAGTCTCGGTAGGAAAGTAGTGTAAAAAAATGGAGTTTATGGGTAGAGAGAGTTTAGATAGGTTTTTGTTAAGAGTTGGTGCATGCATGGTGTTGTTGCTGCCGACTATACACAGAGAAAAGAGAAAAAGAAGATGTATTTTCTTATGCTTGAGAAACAATAGTTCTACGCTTTAATGTTGCATGAGTAGCAAGTAAACTTTGGCGGCTGAATGGTGGCCGAAGGTAGGGCGGCGGTGGCCGGAAAATATAAGGGAGAGAGAGAGGTGTGTGTTTTATATATATGAAAATGAGTAAAAAGATATAAAACTTTATATATATATTAAAAGTTTTAAGGTAATGTGGCAAGAGCCTAATAGTTGAGGGATCATTGTGTAAATTTTTAATATAGTTTTGATAACTATCGATTCGGGACTCGTTTGAACTAGTTAACGGCCGACTCAAGACACGAAACTTGCGCCATTGTTTTCCAAATCATTTTTCCGATAAAAATGAGTATTTACTTGATAGTATTTCATAATTATTTTTATAACATTAATAAAAATATTTGTTATTTATTTGATATCCCGATTGTGTCTTGTCCGAAAGAAATGAATTTTAACTCGAATATTCGCATTGTCAACAAACGCTTTTGAATAAAATCCTTAATTGTTTATTAAATATTTTTATTTAATAAAATGCGATAATGAACTATAATTTAATTATTTTCCGTGTCGGCACGCGTTGTGTGCGTTGTTCAAAATTTTGCGAGGGTATTTTAGTCACTTTCTGTTTGTTTCCGGGTCTCGAGCAAAACTAAAAAGTTGTCCGGAATGTCGTTTTACATCAAATTGCTTTAGAGTCCGAGTCGTGAAAACATGATCTAGTGGTTCGTTTTTGGTAAGTCAGCTTAAAAATAACGTATATCTTTTCGTTTTCAAGTCAAATAAGTAAAAAATAAATTTTCACTCGAGGTATGTAATAATAAATATGATTTATTATTAAAATACGTTCCGAAAATTTTACCAGTTACGCGGTAATCATTTTTATGTGACAATAAAAGATCAGAAGTCAAAAAGTCAAAGGGTAAAATAGTCCTTTAAAATTCCGAAAATTGCCTGATGTTACTGTACCTACCCCTTAAAGAAATCTCATCCCGAGATTAGATTTGTGTTAACCGATTGAGTGACCAAAAAAAGATTTAAGATTTAATAAACCAGTTCTAAACAAGACGCTAATAACTTTATTCAGCAAAATTAGATGTTTCGACACTTCTCCATATACCCAAAAAATTTGTCTAAGTTCGACCGGGATATTTAATCCGTCAAAATGGGTATCTCAAAAAAAATCATTATAGGTCTTATGACTCAATGCTGTTATATCTCTCCCCTGTGTTGCGTTCGTTGAAATCCCACGTGTATTGTATTATTGTGATTTAAATTCAGAATGCCACCGACGAGAACCGATGCATCCACCATGCCTACGACCGCTTTCTCAGAATAAGTATTGCAGGAATCTCCACACCTAAAGGATGTAAGTATTCAACTTACTAGGCAGTACTAGGATGTATCGCGACCTAAGTCTTCCTACTAGTGGCCCAAATTGAATAGTTCGACTATCTCTTTCGTTGATAGGTGTTCATCTGGTTTATGGGAGGTTGCATTACCTATTGGATAAAGTTGTACCAGCTGGGACCGCTCTAGGACCCAACAGCAGCGACCATAATGTCAATAACTATAACAAATGGTGATGGGATGAAGAGAATGAGGACATTTCGAGAAACAATATTCCCAGAATAAAGTTTAACAATCGGGAGGAGCTCGCGGAAGAGCTTATGCGATAGATGGCGGAATATGGTACTCAGTCGTTAGTTCGAGGACGAATCAAATCCATTAGCTCAAGTGTGCACAAGTCAGTTAGCTCCACCAACAGTCCATGATCGTAAAGAGTTGTAACGGCAAAAGTAATAACTTCAAAAAGAGATAATGTAGTTCCAGCGAGGCCTTAAGATTCTGCTGAGTGACAAGACACTATTGTATTTCTAGGCCTATTTAATGGATTCCGTTGATTATCAGGTTCGAGTTCATACTTGCCTCATATCGGATACCATTAAGCCCACTCATTTATAATTCATTACTTACAGAAAAGAGCGTCCTAATTTATGTAAGTAAGAAACGATAAACTTATGGTTCAGGGATTTACAATTTCTTTATTTAACTGAAGAGGCGTCCCAATCCTTTCAAATAAAGAGATTATAAATCATCCTACTTAATAATTTCTGATGCAATACGCGTACTCACATAACCTTCAAGGTGATGGATAACATGACGATGCATGTGCTTCTAATGAGTATGGGACGAGTGTTTAAAACTCGTCTTCGGAGACGGGGAGTAAAACTATCAGGGAATATCGACCTAGTGTTCAAGATAGTTAATGAGTACTCGATTAGAGTAAATAAGGTAAAGGTCTCAATGAACCAGTCAACATAGCAATCATCATATAAATCCTCCTATTACAAGTCCCGCCCATACAAGACTTGTAATACTTAGATTCACATATAATTCTATGTAAACAGAACTGTGACGGGTTTTGTTAACATAGCAAATTATCATATCAATCCTCATATTACAAGTCCCACCCATACAAGACTTGTAATCCTTAAATTGATACATAATTCCATGTAAACAAAAATTATGACAGTCTTGGTGTAATACGATATTGTATATATAACTATGAAGAAAATAATATCCTTAAAGACCATTGATTAACTTACAATGTCTGTGAACGAAGTGAGACCATTGTGCAACTCACAATGTCTAAGAAGTAGAATGAGACCATTGTATAACTCACAATGTCTGAGGAGTAAAATGAGACCATTGTGCAACTCACAATGTCTAAAAAGTAAAATGAGACCATTGTGCAACTCACAATGTCTAAAAAGCAAAATGAGGCCATTGTTCACAATGCCTTAAGAAATGCTCTGGTATCTATATAAATAACTCTTATATAAATAAAGGTACGATATACGCAAAAGATGCAAGCATATATTATATATATATATGTATGTCATGTAAGCACTTAAGGTAACAAGTAACCTAAGCAAGTAGTGTGTATGCACTTTGAAAATGTTTGCTGTGATGCAATATTTTGCGAAAATAGCTATAGTCTAGGGTAAAATATGCAACCTAGTTCTCTATAGCCAGTGCTTTGATACCAATCTGTAACACCCCCAAAAATGCATGTCGCAGCGGAAATGTGTCCGGGGGCGTTACTTCATAATACACAGCGCTAGATACAAATGAACGACCTCTAAGTGAGTCGTTTGAAAAGTAATCTCGTTGATTTCCTTGAAATTGATATAATGTTTGTCCCATAATTGCATCACAATGAAAAGCTTGAAATTAACACAACAAGATTTGTTCACTTGTATGTATGTAGAAATCTATGAATGAAATCTTGTCAGTTTAGACTCCAATGCACATCAAATAATCCAGCATCTAATTCACCTGAGAAAAACATGCTTAAAACGGTCAACATAAAGTTGTTAAGTTCATAGGTTTTTGTAAATATAATTGTTGAACCAAAGTTCTGTAAAGTGCGTATGAGCATTTAAATCATTAAATGTCCTTCCAAAATGTATGCATGATTTTTAGAAATCATAGAATTGTAAAAAATATGCATGACCATTTCAATCCCCAAATAGTCACAAAATGTACGTATGAAAGTTGGACCACAAATGTCCAAAGTATGTATTGCCACTTTATTCAAGGCAACGTAAATGTTCAAGTGTGTATAAAACCATGATTACCATTACTCTAAGTTCATGAAACTGTAACGTAGACTTGTATATATGCCACTTTATTCAAGGCACAGTAAGAGTATACCCATCGTAGGTGTTCCCTCCAAGAACACCCGGGCAGTAATTGATTCGCTAGAATCTATATATACGTAATAATAAAATATATAATATAATGGAAAATTACCAATTTACCCCTGAGGACAAAGGTAAAAAGGAAAATCTTCACAAATATATATAATATAATACGTATATAAACCGAGAAGTATGATTCCCGGGTCGTTATCCCCCAACGATTTGTGAAATTGAAACCACGTTTGATGTTCAGACAATGATTTGAATTAAAGACAAAGATTGATTTTATTATCTACTTTTTAAAAATTAAAATAAACAAATTATAAAAATTAAGCACGAAGACAAATAACGGGAAACAAAATTTTAACGAAAAACGCAAAACGGGACCCCTAAACGGAGGTCAAAAACCCTAAATTTTTAAAATTAAACCTAACTTAATTTTTTCTTTTTAAATGGACTCTATTTGACTAAAAAGTAAGTTTAAAGAAAAATAAAACAAAAACGGAGTTGAAATGAGCCTTAAAACACAAAAAACGAGAACGGGAACGAATCCCGTTTTTTAAAAAACGAAATTTTGCAAATTAGACCCTACGAAAGCAAAACTAAATTTCCTATAAACTTTATGATAAAAGAAAATTTTCTAAAAAAGATTTATATTTTTTTGATTATTTTTCTATTTTTATGATTTTTTAAAGTTTTTAATAAAAATAAATGTTTAAAAAATACTAAACTATCTATAAAAATTCTAAAAAAAATACAGAAAATAGCTTGAACTAATTATATTCTAGGAAAAATAAGCTTGAGATCATAGCTTATCGAATAAGCCACGGAATAAGCTATAAACAACTTATAGACAAAATGGGAAAAACGTGTATAAAGATTAAATAGTGTAAGAGTCTAACGAAAAAGACCCCAGGGCGCAGTGGTAGTGAGTGTGGTGTGTGTGTTATAAAAGGGTTGAAAGTGTTGAGGTCGGGGGTTCGAGTTTTGCTCACCCCCGATTTCCACTTTCCCCCTTTTTTTATTTTGAAAAACTTATAAAACCAAAGTTGTAAATAAGTTGAAAATAAGTAACTTTTGTGAAAACACTTTTTCTAGAACTCAAAAATATCTACATCTTTCCAACATCCAATTAATAGAAAAACATCCAGGAAATTTCAAGTTATTTATTTGTTATTGTCATTGTTTACTTTTTTATAAGGGTCCGTTACGGTCTAATATAATTTATCCGAAATAATCTCATTTATTTAACCAATTATCCACCATTATATCCAGTTTTAATATTTATAAAACCTTATGTTATATTTATTTGTCGTTTTGTATAAATCAAACACACCCTAAAGTTGTTTCTGCTCACCCAAACGCGCCCTTATGGTGATCTTGCTACCAAACGCCCTTTACGTATTTCCTGACTATCCAACCACCCCTATACGGTTTTCCTGCTAACCCAAACACCCTTTTTTCGGTTCCTGCATAACCAAACGCACCCTTTGGGTGTTTCTGATGACCCAAACGCATCCCTATTGGGTGTTTTAAACACCAGTCAAACACACACATATGTGTTAATACAAAGAAACAAGCACCACTATGTTGTTTAGGTTAACCAAACGGACCCTTGTGCCGTTTTGGGCAGAAACCCCAACCACATACACTCACCATCACTGAGATCGACCTTACCACATGTGATGTGAGTACCTGTTCCCTCCGAGCGATCCACATAGGATACCAAGACTATTCCGACACCCACACCCCCTCCGCCGCCGCGGACTCCCTAGACTCCATGTGTGTACGCCATCCAAAACGCACCCTAATCGTCAAAACTGTTCAAAACCAAACAACCTATGGTTGTTACTAATTAACCAAACGCACCCTTGATGGTGCTTACTACAGATTCCAAACGCCACCCTTATGCAAATATGCGAACCAAACGCCCCTCGGCTGCTTACTAATAACCAAACGCACCCTTGATGGTGCTAACACAGATCCAAAAGCACCCTTTCGAGGTTTTAACAAAACCACACGCACTCCCCGTGGCGTTAAATCCATATCACCCAATCATACTCTACTCCGCCACACTCCCCCCCCCTAACCCTAATGTTGATACAAACTACAACACTTGATCACCCTGGTGTGGTGTTTTCCTCACTCGGAAAAAGCGCACCACCCCCCTCGGCTCGCACCGGTGTTAACCACAAACCCAACGCACCCTATGTCGCTAAACTCAAAACCCAACGCACCCTTGTTGGCTGTGAACGAAGCCAAACGCACCCTTGGTGGTCGTTTGAACAAAACCGACGCACCCTTGTTATGTTTACATAAACCAAACGCACCCTGGTCGGTGCAAAAACCAAAACGCACCTTTGGGTGTTTGTGATATAGCAAAACAACGCAACCCTTTTGGGATGTTAAACCAACGAAATACAACTCCCTTTTTGGGTTTGCGACTGAACCGACACACACCATCTATGGAGGAGAGTGACGAGAGATGGCGATGATGGTGGTGATGTGGTTGGCGTCCGTGGTGATGTGGGGGGGGGGGGGCGTTGGAGGCGCGTGGTGTCGGGGATCGAATAAATCGGGTGATGATGAACGTTTTTGGACTCGGCCGGAAAACTCGCCGAAAAACTTTTCCGACGGCGACGGTGGTGACCTGAGCGACGGGGCGGCTGCCGAAAAAATCATTTTTGGATCCGGCCGGAAAACTCGCCGGAAAAGTTTTCCGGTGGCGGCGGCGACGGCTGAGTGGTGGCCGGAGGTGGGGCGGCGGTGGCCGGAAAATATGAGGGAGAGAGAGAGGTGTGTGTTTTATATATATGAAAATGAGTAAAAAGATATAAAACATTATATATATATTAAAAGTTTTAAGGTAAAGTGGCAAGAGCCTAATAGTTGAGGGATCATTGTGTAAATTTTTAATATAGTTTTGATAACTATCGATTCGGGACTCGTTTGAACTAGTTAACGGTCGACTCAAGATACGAAACTTGCGCCATTGTTTTTCAAATCATTTTTCCGATAAAAATGAGTATTTACTTGATAGTATTTCATAATTATTTTTATAACATTTATAAAAATATTTGTTATTTATTTGATATCCCGATTTTGCCTTGTCCGAAAGAAATGAATTTTAACTTGAATATTCGCGTTGTCAACAAACGCTTTTGAATAAAATCCTTAATATTTTATTAAATATTTTTATTTAATAAAATGCGATAATTAACTATAATTTAATTATTTTCCGTGTTGGCACGCGTTGTGTGCGCTGTTCAAAATTTTGTGAGGGTATTTTAGTCACTTTTTGTTTCTTTCCGGGTCTCGGGCAAAACTAAAAAGTTGTCCGGAATGTCGTTTTACATCAAATTGCTTTAGAGTCCGAGTCGTGAAAACATGATCTAGCGGTTCGTTATTAATAAGTCAACTTAAAAATAACATATATCTTTTCGTTTTCAAGTCAAATAAGTTAAAAATAAATTTGCACTCGAGGTATGTAATAATAAATATTATTTATTATTGAAATACATTCCGAAAATTTTCCTAGTTACGCGGTAATTGCTTTTATGTGACAATAAAAGACCAAAAGTTAAAAAGTCAAGTCAGACCCAAAAAATCAAAGGGTAAAATCGTCATTTAAAATTTTAAAAATTGCCGGATGTTACAGAATTGCCTCCAGCTCAGACGCCTCCTAACTCCTCCCAACTGAAACTGTAGGGCTCCAGTTGTGTCAAGATCAGTCACCGCCTCTCCAAACCTGAATGTACTGAAAAACTTCAAAATAAGCTCGTATACCAATGGCCCCCTGGTATCAAATATGTTGACAAAATATAATGCCTAAAAACATTATTAATATTTTTTCACATCTTTACGTTTTGATAATCACAAAATATAAAAACGTTCAATGTAAAATTAAACGTAAACAAGTAATTAGTAGTAAATTTTCTTTTCGATAATTATATCACTTAAAGGTATGAATAAATAAATGCTTAATGCATTTTATGATCAAAGAAAATTTTTATTCAACCTTAAACTTTTATAAAATGTTGTAAACATTTTTATAAACATTACAAAACATTTTCTACAATTAAAAGAAATGTTTTATTCAAAATAAACATTTTGAAATTCAAATTTTCGGACCTAAAACGGCTAGAAAAGTTCCAGAAAATCCCCCCTACACAAAAGACAAACTGGGGAGGCCCTAGCCTAGGGCGGCCCCCTTAAATACACGGGCGGCCCCCTTAATTTTAAGGGGACCGCCCACCTATTTAAGGGGACCGCCCCTAGGTAGACGCTCCCCTAGTCTGTCCTATAAATACTAGACTTTTCCCCACTATTTTCTCACCTTTTGCACTCATTCTTTCTGCCCAAAACAGCCCACATATCCTCTCTAAAATCCTTTGATCATTTAATCATAAAGCTTTGTTTTCAAGTGATCCAAGCTCAATTCCTCAAGTGCAAGAGAAGAATACTTCCATCATCAAGTGAAGAAGTATTACACCTTTGTGTGTTGTTGCAATCTTATTGCATTCATATCATAACTTGTAAATCTTTTGTAAATTTTGTAAAGTTGTGTAGTTGCTAGATCTTGGCGATCTTTGTAAGTATAGTTAGATCGTGGTGATCTTACCGAGTAGTGCTAGATAGTTGTGATATAAGTAGTGTTGTGAAGAAGTCTTGAAGTTGTGAAGAAGTCGTGAAGTTGTGAAGTCGTGAACAAGTCGTGAAGTTGTGTTGTGATAGATTGGTTCTAGCTAAGATTAGAACTCGACATTTAGCTTTGTGTCGTAAATCGGTGTAAGCAACGTTGTGTACGGTTTTCTCCGCCATAAGGGAGCTTGTTGACATAGTGAAGAAAACTCTCGAGTTAGGTGCTCGGGGAGTGGAGTAGGGCGAAGAGGTGCTTCGTTGCCGAACCACTATAAATCCTCGCGTTGTGGTTTGATTGTTCTTACTCTTATCTCTTGTCTTGCATTACTTTCTCATAACTATCTTATTAATTGTTTAGATAGGTATATTGTTTATATTGTGCAAGTATTGAATTCACATAAAGTCGAATCTAGAATTTTTACGAACACTTTAAAACCTTAAATTAAAAAGCGGTAAACTATTCAACCCCCCTTCTAGTTTTCCACAAAATAGCTGCCTCCAGGCCCGGCTAGTGAACAAACTAACTCCTTGAGCATCCCTGTGCTTCATAAGCATCCTAGCACTCAACCCATTAGCCATCAAGTTCGGCAATCCCCTGAAATTAAATACCTGCACCCTGTGCACCTCCCTCTTGTATATCCTAGCCAATCTCGCCTCGAATTCCTCAATATCAGCATCTATGTATTGTAACCCCTCGTACCTAAGGTACTGGTGCCTCTAATCACGTGGTGGAAGAGCCAATCTATAAAATCAATGAGAATAACACAAAGATTATAGAATTTTAAACATTCTGTTTTGGGGTGGATACGGCGTATTCATTAATGGATATGCCGTATAAGGATCAATACGGTAAATACGTCGTATAAGTATTAGTCAATACGGCGTATGGGTTAAAAAACTTAGGATCCCATTTAAGTCAATACGTCGTATTCATTTTACTGAATACGTCGTATTAGGGCTTTAAAGTTGGGTAAACTTTGGTCAATACGCCGTATCCATGTGAGTGGATACGTCGTATTACTCTGCAATATGAAAACAAAAAGGGGATCTCTCTTTTTACCCATTTTGACCCAATTGTTTTTCATAAAACTACCAATATCTAATTCAGAGGGGCAAAGGTATTATAACACCTAATTCTTCACTAATCAAACCCTAACCCTAATTTTTAAATCGAAATTCAATTCGAAATAACAAATCAAAAAGAGAAAGGGAAAAGCTAAATATCGTATGATCTTGATGAAGAAAATAGCGTGATTACAAATTAAGAACAAAAGATCTTCCAGGAAATTTGTGGTAAAATCGTTTGTGTGTGGAGTGAAAAAGGTAGTGGTAAAACTCAATCCAACGTATCAGAGGGGTTTTTATACCCAAACTCGATACGCCGTATTGGTGTCTGATTAATACGCCGTATTGGCGAGTTTTGTTAACTTAGTCAACTTTTGATAAAAAAAAATAGTGGATACACCGCATAGGTTTTAACCTAATACGCCGTATACGTCATTGGAGACCAATTTTCTTAATTTAAATAAATCAAAGAAAACTTACCTTGGCCTCCGCAACATTCGTGCACAATCACCATCCTTATAATATCGTTTAGGGTCGAACGGAATGCCAAACTGCACATACAAATTCATAATGAAATAGAATAGCATTTCGTTTACGTAATAAATCTAAATCACGATATTTACATTTAATTATATGACAAAACTTCTTGTTCTGAAAGTTTTATTAATTTTATTGTGACTTGTTTCAAAAAGCATTTTTGACCCTTGTGAAATTTCATTTCCCCCCGAAGAGTGTTTGATATCGATTTTATCATCATTATTTTCTTTATCCGGTTTTGAATCATCGGGGTAAATTACGTTAAAAGAAAATAGATCATTAAAGCACAAAATGTTTTGTTCCTCTTCATCATATTCAGACAATGATGTTTCATCATTTAAATCAAATTCATCGATATGACGAGGGCTTAAAATTGATTCAGTTAATAAATCTGATTTGGACGTTTGAGCATCGTTGTAAACAATGGTTGGAAATTCATTTTCAAAGTCTTTAAAGAAGTCTAAATCATCAAAACAACTGACTGTAGGCTCAGGTGAAGGCAAATTGACTTTTTCGT
>BQNB010140222.1:5007-17445 GCA_026074375.1 Tanacetum coccineum | reverse complement strand
TTTAAAGCAAATGCGTACAATACAAAAGGTACATTGCGGATTTATCGACGTCGTCAATGACTTGAAAACACAGGGTGTTATAGATTCCCTAAAAAGTAAAAGATACGACCTTATTCTAAACGTTATAACCCTATATACTAAATGGATCTATGACCCGGCCCAATACTAACTATCTTGGGTTTACAGAATTTTCATAAAAGTACATACATATACTACCCCTATCTTTGCTTCTATAACATTAATGGTCTAACATGTTGGGTTTTTACTGACTGAATAGTGTAGTGTTGGAGGAGGCTCATCTGCATTTAGCAATAATAACAGCCAGTGAATATGGGAATGATAAACAAGCCACGTGACAGTAATTAACACACTGGTTTAAGATATGTATGACTGCAAATTACTTTATGGAATGTTATAAATCATAGAACTGGCAAAAACATCATTGTGATCTTTCTTGGATTATAAAGAATCACAAGTTGTTGCATATTTAAGGGTTTACGTCTGAGTTAAATACATTTCAATATTCAGATATGAAAAAGCATTGGTAACGATTACAACTTTGTTGTTTATCGATATAAATAAGGGTGTATAATAGCCGTCCAAAAGGGTTCTAACTTGTAAGATCTAGCCCAAGTGCCCAACAACACGAATTCCTTAAATACACCAGACTTGCTACATTATCATACAACTAACCAAATACATTACCCAATAAACTCAATGAAGTAATCAACGGTTACTCGTAAGTCCTATCAGTCTACCACCCACAACAAACAGATTAACGTCATCATCATCAACCACTGTACTCTTACCCTTTCCGAAACCCGAAATCCCCCATCCACCGCAATACACCCGCGCCTTAACCGCTTCAACCTCGGCCGCAACACCTCATCGTTCTCATCATCATCTTAATGAGCAACAGTTAGCGTCTGAATCTCAAACTCATCATCATCATCAGCTACCGGGGGAACCCGATTTGATGTATTAGATTGTTTGGTTTCTTCGAGTGCAGGTGTGATTTGAGGTTCGGGAAGATCATCAAAACCTAATAATGAAGGTGCTTCTAAACTAGACCTTAATAGGGTCGGGATCGACCAATGTCCTGTAGCTTGACCGTCCACTTGAACCCTTCTTTTGCCAGCATCTTTTGTGATCCCTTTCGCAGTATTAACCCTAGGATTCTGACACATGCATGACACATACATACACAATTGAAGGCTTTTCATAAAGCGTGGCTATTATGTCTTCCACTTCATAAAGCATGGTTTATTAATTATAGTAGACTTCCACGTATTAGAATAGCAGCGTGTTTACTTTTCCTATATATGTACTCGTTTATCAAATCTATCAGGCATTAAAAAGGGCCAAACCCAATAGATAGAAACGATGTCAGTTATAGGTTTAGAAAAGTTATGTCGTTTACTTTCATTGAAACGGTATACCCCTTCATCAAGAGGCACCGATTCATCTATTATATATAGGATAGGATTCTATAAAACAATAATCAACCCTTTTTCAGTTTATATATATCAGAATTCATTAAAGGGTTCAACCCCAAATCTTCCTTGTTATCTTCTTATTAATTCTTGTATAATGATTACACATGATGCTTGTTTGGTCATATTCGATCCTGGAAATAAGGATTCAAAGACCTGTGCAACAGTGGTATCAGAGCAACAAGGGATCAAACAACACAACAATTCATGTTCAAACCATCAACCAAGATTTCTAAACCTGCGTTTTTCTGTTAAGGAGACTAACCATGGATGCCAATTCAAGAAGAAAGAGAAGGAAAAAAAGATTTAAGGGGATTTACTTAATCCCCCGGAAGAAGGCAACGGAGAACGGGGACTTACCTTACCGGAACAGAGAATAGGCAACCGAAAAGCCATGGTGAAATCAAACACAAGGTTCAAGAGCAAGAGAAATCATTGTTTAAAGAACTTCGATGGAGAAGTAAAGGATATTAGAATCGGTTACAACACCAATATGGTCGTTAAACAAGAAGAAGACGAATTGTCAAGAGAAGAACACTACCAGGGTGCCATTCGAACAAGGCTTCTGTTCAAAGATTCCTACAGTTTTGTAGAAGAGGGGCTAAGAGTAACCTGGCCAAAAGTCACTGTGGTGGATCTGAGAGGATCAAGTGACTGCACCCTGTAATATTAGAAGAACATAGAAGACTCGAGAGTAAAGAAAGTATGAACAAGAAGGAATCAAGGAAAACAAGAAGATTAAGGAAACAAAGATTAAACAGTTAGGGGGGAATATGTTGGAAAGTATAATCCATTAATCTTTGTTAAGTTAGATGTTTTAATAGGTAAGTTAGAATGTTTGATAAAAGCCTGCAAGTTTTATGGTTTAGGGCCACGCAGTCCAACAAACCCAATAGATAGAAAACGATGTCAGTTTTCAGGTTTAGAAGAAAGTTATGTCGTTTACATTTCAGTGAAACGGTATACCCCTTCATCAAAGAGGCACGATTCATTCTATATATATAGGATAGGATTCTGTAAAACAATATCAACCCTTTTCAGGTTTTTATAATATATCAGAATTCATTAAAGGTTCAACTCAAATCTTCTTGTTATTCCTATTAATTCTTGTATAATGATTTTACACATGATGCTTGTTTGATCATATTCATCCTGGTGTAAGGATTCAAGACCTGTGCAACAGTGGTTATCAGAGCCACGAGGGATCAAACAACACAACAATTCTGTTCAAACATCATTCAAAGATTAAACTGCGTTTTTCTTATTAAAGGTGACGCAAACCATGGTTGCCAATTCAAGAAGAAAAGAGAAGGAAAAAAACTATTTAAGGGGATTTTACTTATCGGAAGAAGACAACCGGAGACCGGGGACTTTACCTTACCGAAACCAGAGAATAGCAACCGAATAGCATGAGAAATCAACACCAAGGATCAAGAGCAAGTAAGAAATCATTGTTAAAGAACTTCGATGAAGAGAAGAGGGATATTAGAATCGGTTACAACACCAATCGGTGTGTTAACAAGAAGAAGTACGAATCTGTCAGAGAAGAACACTACTCGGGTGCCATTCGAACATGCTTCTGTTCAAAGATTCCTACAAGTTTTGTAGAGAGGGATAAGAGTAAAACCTGCCCAAAAGTCACTAAATGGTGATCGAGGGGATCAAGTGATGCAACCCTGTAATAGTCTAGAAGACAATACGCGACCTCCACCCACATAGAAGACATCAAGATTATAGAAAGTATGAACAAGAAGGCATCAAGGAACAAGAAGATTAAAGAAAACAAAGATTAACAGATTGAGAGGAATAGTTGGAATTTTAATCCATTACTCTTGTTAAGTTAGCATGTTTTAATAGGTTAAGTTAGAAGGTTTATAATAAAAGCTGCAAGTTTTTGGTTTGGGCCAGCAGGCCAACAAACCCAATAGATAGAAACGATGTCAGTTATAGGTTTAGAAAAGTTATGTCGTTTACTTTCATTGAAACGGTATACCCCTTCATCAAGAGGCACCGATTCATCTATTATATATAGGATAGGATTCTGTAAACAATAATCAACCCTTTTCAGTTTATATATATCAGAATTCATTAAAGGGTTCAACCCCAAATCTTCCTTGTTATCTTCCTATTAATTCTTGTATGATTACACATGATGCTTGTTTGATCATTATTCGATCCTGGAAATTAGAGTTCAAGACCTGTGCAACAGTGGTATCAGAGCGACGAGGGATCAAACAACACAACAATTCATGTTCATCCATCATTCAAGATTCAAACCTGCGTTTTTCTATTAAAGGAGACACATGGATGCTAATTCAAGAAGAAAAGAGAAGAAAAAAACGATTTAAGGGGATTTACCTTAATCGAAGAAGACAACCGGAGAAAGGGGACTTACCTTAACCGGAACCGGAGAATAGCAACCGAAAAGCCATGAAAAAATCAACACCAAGAATCAAGGAACAAGAAGAAATCATTGTTTAAAGAACTTCGATGAAGAAGAAAGGATATTAGAATCGGTTACAACACCAATCCGGTGGTTAACCAAGAAGAAGACGAATCTGTCAAGAGAAGAACACTACCAGGGTGCCATTCGAACAAGTTTCTGTTAAAAGTGTCTACCCAAGTTTTGTAGAAGGTGGCTAGAGTAAACCTGCCAAAGTCACTGTGGTGATCGAGAGGATCAAGTGACTGCACCTGTAATAGTTAGAAGACATAGAAGACATCAAGATTAAAGAAAGTATGAACAAGAAGGCATCAAGGAACAAGAAGATTGAAGAAACAAAGATTAACATATTAGGGGGGGAGTATGTTGGAAATTATAATCCATTAATCTTTGTTTAAGTAGCATGTTTTAATTAGGTTAAGTTAGAATGTTAGATAAAGCCTGCAGTTTTTCTGGTTTGGACCAGCATAGGCCAAACAAACCCAATAGTAGAAACGATGTCGTATAGGGTTTAGAAAAGTTATGTCGTGTACTTTCATTGAAACGGTATACGCCCTTCAGCAAGAGCACCGATTCATCTATTTATATATAGGATAGGATTCTAGTAAATCAATAATCAACCTTTCAGTTATATCATATAATCAGAATTCATTAAAGGTTCAACCCAAATCTTCTTTGTTATTTCCTAATTACTTCTTTCTAATGATTAAATGATGCTTGTTTGATACATATTCGATCTGGAGATATGGATTCAGCTGTGCAACAGTGGTATCTGAGCCAGGAGGGATCAAACAACACAACGGTTTCTGTTCAAAACATCATTCAAGATCTAACCCGCAATTTTCTATTAAGGAGAGCAACCATGGATGCCAATTCAATGAAGAGAAGGAGGAAAACAACGATTTACAGGGGATTTACCTTTAATGAAGAAGACAACGGAAAAGGGGACTTACCTTAAACCGGAACAGAGAATAGCAACCGAAATGCCATGAAGAAATCAATCCACCAAAGGATCAAGAGCAAGAAGAAATCATTGTTTTAAAGAACTTTCGATGAAAGAAGAAAGGATATTAGAATCGGTTACAACACCAATCCGGTGGTTTTATCCAAGAGAAGGACGAATCTGTAAAGAGAAGAAACACTACCAGGGTGCATTTCGAACAAGCTTTCTGTTCAAGATTCCTACAAGTTTTGTAGAAGAGGGCTAAGAGTAACCTGCCCAAAAGTCACTGTGGTGATCGAGAAGATCAAGTGACTGCACCCTGTAATAGTTAGAAGACATAGAAGACATCAAGATTAAAGAAAGTATGAACAAGAAGGCATCAAGAAACAAGAAGATTGAAGAATACAAAGATTAATAAGATTAGGGGGGAATATGTTGGAAATTATAATCCATTAATCTTTGTTAAGTTAGCATGTTTTAATAGGTTAAGTTAGAATGTTAGATAAAAGCCTGCAAGTTTTCTGGTTTGGGCCAGCAGGCCAACAAACCCAATAGATAGAAACGATGTCAGTTATAGGTTTAGAAAAGTTATGTCGTTTACTTTCATTGAAACGGTATACCCCTTCATCAAGAGGCACCGATTCATCTATTATATATAGGATAGGATTCTGTAAACAATAATCAACCCTTTTCAGTTTATATATATCAGAATTCATTAAAGGGTTCAACCCCAAATCTTCCTTGTTATCTTCCTATTAATTCTTGTATGATTGTCATGATGCCTGTTTGATCATATTCGATCCTGAAATAAGGATTTAGACCTGTGCAACATGTGGTATCAGAGCGACGAGGGATCAAACAACACAACAATTCATGTTCAACCATCATTCAAGATTCAACCTGCGTTTTTCCTTTAAAGGAGACGCAAACATGGATGCCAATTGAAGAAGAAAGAGAAGGAAAAAGACGATTTAAGGGGATTTACCTTTAATCGAAAAGACAACGGAGAACGGGGACTTACCTTAACTGAACCAGAGAATAGCACCGAAAAGCATGAAGAAATCATCACCAAGAGGCATCAGAGCAAGAGAAATCATTGTTTAAAGAACTTCCGATGAAGAAGAAAGATATTTAATCGGGTTACAACACCAATCCGGTGGTTAACCAAGAAGAAGACGAATCTGTCAAGAGAAGAACACTACCAGGGTGCATTCGAACAAGTTTTTGTTCAAAGATTCCTACAAGATTTGTAGAAGAGGGCTAAGAGTAACCTGCCCAAAGTCACTGTGGTGATGAAGGGATAAGTGACTGCACCCTGTAATAGTTAGAAGACATAGAAGACATCAAGATTAAAGAAAGTATGAACAAGAAGGCATCAAGAACAAGAAGATTGAAGAATACAAAGATTAATAAGATTAGGGGGGAATATGTTGGAAATTATAATCCATTAATCTTTGTTAAGTTAGCATGTTTTAATAGGTTAAGTTAGAATGTTAGATAAAAGCCTGCAAGTTTTCTGGTTTGGGCCAGCAGGCCAACAAACCCAATAGATTGAAACGATGTCAGTTATAGGTTTAGAAAAGTTATGTCGTTTATTTCATTGAATCGGTTACCCTTCATACAAGAGGCACCGATTTCATCTATTATATTTAGGATAGGATTCTGTAAACAATAATCAACCTTTTAATGTTTATATAATATCAGATTCTTAAAAGGGTTCAACCCCAAATCTTCCTTGTTATCTTCCTATTAATTCTTGTATAATGATTACACATGATGCTTGTTTGATCATATTCGATCCTGGAAATAAGGATTCAAGACCTGTGCAACAGTTTAGTTTTGTCACCATTGCTGAATTGGCCCCTAGAAACACAAGAAAGACAGAAAAACAATTATTAATAGAGTATCGAGTGATTCACTTAATTTTCTCGGTGTCGGGATATGGAAACTCTTCTCGTGTCTAAAATCTTCCCATAGATCTTTTCCAGTTGAAGTATCGAGTGATTCACTTAATTTTCTCGGCTCATTTACACATTTCCTCCTATTCAAATAAGGTTCTGATTTATCACAGGTCTTCTTAGTAGCAACTTCACTGATTGAAGGGATATCAGAATCAGAGTCGGAATCAATCAGCTGAAACTTTCTAAGAGGACTCACAGTCAACTTTGGAAAAGGTTGTTTTCTGCAATTTGTGACTACTGATTCTGAAGCGCTTGTGACATTTGAGACATTTTGCTTTCTTTTACCTAATTCTTTGGTCAAAACACCAAGTCCGGTAAGCGGGAGTTTGGAAATGTTACAAACTGAATGGTGTTGTGTCGAAAAATTTACTAACTACAGTACGTGTTACAAAATGGGACGATGGATTACAGAATATATCACATGTTGATAAGCATAATCCCATTTGATATTTCAAGTATCAGAATTTATTTGTACCGTTTACATTTTTTTGTTCATGTTAAGACAACAGCAACGATGTACAGCTATAGAGTTTTCCAAGGGCAACAATTCCGAAAAATAAGACAAACTTGCTACATCATTATAAGATTAACAAAGTTGTCAACTGTTAGTCTCTTAGTACTAAGTTCTACCACCCACAAGGTACATTAAACTATTAGACATTGCACTATGCTAGTTAGGATATCACGAGGTGTCTAGACCTTGGGTGTGTGAGTGTGGGCCGCAGATGAAGTAGGTGTCTAGACCGCGGGTGCAGGAGGTGTTTAGGCCAAGGAAGGGCCATCTGTAGATGGGCCACTGGAATGGACCGAATCAGAATTGGAAGAGTGGGCCAAGGAGGTGGCAGGAGACACAGGTTCAGGTGGAGATGGAGTGGGAAGTTTCGGTTTGGAAGTCTAGAAATGTGTAAAAGGGTAAGGAAGTAAGTGTCATGGATGCAAAAACTAAGACTTTTGAGAGCATCTAAAAAAGATCCTTCATGAAAATAAGCACAACTGAACTATTCAGCTTGACAACAAGTTACTAAACCTTGATTGTAGCCGAACTATTTGCTTACTGAAACTGATAAATTGCTCATCGCTTGTAACAACTAGCTTGCTTCATTCACTAAATCAAATAACATGTTTGGATAAGCAGTCAACAACAACAAAAGCAATACCTAATCCCGCCGGAGCAACCCGAGTGTAAAGGGACCGATTCCAGAAGACATCCGCGATAATCATATTAAGAAACAAATCGACACACCCACCAGTTTAGAAAAACGGGTTGAATAGGCAATGTTCGTGTTATGTGTAAACGCGTTAGGATTGGCATAACTGACCTAACTACTTAAACATGTCGTGCTCGGTTTAAGGTGTTCAGACATGCCAATCCGAACCCAAACCCGACCCGTAATTGGTCTAAACAGTTTCTAGATTTGAAATGACTTCAATAACAGAAAAAGAAGTTTCCAGCTTACCCTCTTCTCATCGCCGTCTGTGAACCAATGCCCTGTAGCTTGACCATCTGCTTGAACCCTTCTTTTGCCAGCATCTTTTGTGATCTTGTTTGCAGTATTCACTTTAGGATTCATGAAACCTTGTAACGTTTCTTGAGCTTTTGATTTTCTTGAATTTTTCCTTGATGAGCTTGTCTCAGCTTTATTAGTTCTAGCATCTTGTTTTGTTTTGTCACCACTGCTAAATTGACCCCTAGAAATACAAGAAATGCAACACAAAAAACATGAAGCAAGATTTAGGATTTTATGAAAAAAGAGCTAATCTTTGATGCAAATAACACCTTAAAAAACTATCAATAATATAGCAGAATTAACTTACATATAATCGATATTCAATGTACTGGGAAGCTCAGAACCTCTATTTTCTGCATTTAACGAGAAAAGGTTGCACAAACGGGTTCAAACAAGCTCTTGGATCCTCAAATCATTATGGAAAAAATACTGATGTGCTGGAGGGGGAGGGTGACCAAAATCTACTACACTGTCCATAACATGACTATTATGGTTATTTTTTTCTTTTATGGAACTAAAGTATCCTCACAGACCTCATCTAGTGCAGGTGTTGGGATATGGAAACTCTTATCGTGTCTAAAATCTTCCCATAAATCTTTTCTGGTTGAAGTCTTGAGTGATTCAGTTGATTTTCTCGGCTGATTTAAGCCTACATATCGCCCCTATCCAAATAAGGTTCTGACTTATTGCAGGTCTTGTTAGTAGCAACTTTACTGATTGAAGGGATATCAGAATCGGAGTCTGAATCGGTTAACTGAAATTTTCTAAGACGACTGACAGTCAACTTTGAAAACGTTTGTTGCTTGTGATTACTGATTCTGGAGCATTTGAGACATTTTGCTTTCTTTTTCCTGATTCTTGGGTCAAAACACCAAATCCGGTAAGCGGGAATTTGGAACTGTTACAAACTTAATGGTGTTGTGATCGAAAGATTCTCATCTGCAGTTGGCAATTTGAATAACCAGTAAATATGAGAATGGTAAACAAGCACACTGTGATAGTAATTATGACACTGTTTAAAGATACTTCTGACTACAAGTTATTTAATTATCACCCACATATCTCCTAAAAAGACGGCAAAAATACATTACTACTGAAAACCATTACACAAGGATATAAGTCCACAGGAAATGTAATAGTCACATCCGGAGAAACTTCTCATTAAAGATTTATATTTATATATTTTATAAATCATAGAACAAACACAAATATCATCACTTTTACAGAAAATGAATCAATGTGGTGATCTCCAACATGTTAGTGATATTTGTTGGAGAAATTGGGCTGCATGTTCAAGTAACATCTTGTGCTGAATATACAGTAGGAGTTGCAAAGTGGGCTGATAGATCACAGAAGATATTTCCTATTAATAAGCAGATTTTGTTCATACTAAGAGTTAATACGTTCATAAGGGTGTAGAATAATCATGTGCTCAGAACCAGTTCCCAAAACAAACCAGACTTGCTACATCATCATCATACGATTAACTGCGATTATTATTATACAATATGTACAATAAGGTTATTCAAGTTACTGCTAAGTCCTACCACCCACAAAGTACATAAAATAAGCTTTTTTTGTTAATATTTGGTTTCAATATAATGTAATTGGTGCGAGATTTACCCGAATAAGAATTAGAGAATCACAAAAAATAATTACCTGTTACCAAATTGTACATACATTAAAAAAAATGCATTAGGGGTGTTTGGAACAACATACAATCAGTTTTTATGGTGTTTAAAGTGACTTTAAACAGGTTATTTGATCAATTTTAGTGTAAGCTATTCAGCTTCAAAGTTGCTTATTTAAACTGATTATTTTCTTACTAAAACTGCTAATTTGGCAACAGGTAAACAGATGAGGTTTTTGTTGTTCATGTCACCCGAGGAAGGCGAGTCTTTGACTCAGATCAGGTATCCCGTGACCGTTCCTGAGCGACCCCAAATGTGTACCGAGTGAAGTTTGAACACTTGACCTCTCGTGAGGAGATCAAGTGTCTTACCACTTGACGAAAATCAGTAGTTTGACTCAAAAGTCAAGTATTTCTATGTAGAGCTAAATTATTTATGTGAATCAAAACTTGGTTATGATCATAGATCACTTATAACACTTTCTTAAGTTTATTATTAACATGGTCATCTCCAACCTTATATCATAGTCTCGCCATTTCATCAAAAACACATTTTGACTTTCTAACAAGTCAACTATGTTTATTCAGCTCCATGAATTCAAATAAAGTTCAAATTCTCTATTGATTTAAAGTAATAAGTACTAAGTACAGCATCTAAGTTGGGATTATAGCTTGATCTAACAGTGTATACATTAAAAATTACTAATACTCACAATCATACTTTGAAACACTTCTTTACAAACAATCGTACTTTGGGAGTGTACCAGAGAAAACTTTCAATGACGGAAATGGATTGCATAATCAATTTAAAATTTTTACAATTAAAGTAACCTGTTTTAAAATAACTCTTTCATGTATTGGCTCCTTTGGCAATGTGTTAGTGAGGTTATTATGTAGCAGACTATTTCATCTTCATCGAGCGTTTCTTCGTCTCTTGAGTATTAAACCATGGTGTTTAAAGAAGCTGCGCATTCGACCCAAACAATATACTCTCGTGCTATGACCTTCTAACTTAATAATGCTATTGTGGAAGAAGGGGTTAGGCGGGTGTTACTTTATGTTCAACTCCTTCAAACCTTCTAAATTCCAATGTGCTCAGGCAGTTCAACTACTCATAACTCTTCATGTATTGGCTCCTTTGGCATGTGTTATGTAGCAGACTATTTCATCATCATCAGAGGCTCTTCGTCTCTTGAGTAATAAACCATGTGTATAAAGAAGCTGTATCGACCCAACAATATGTAGACCTCTCAACTTAAAAATGCTCTGTGGAAGACGGGTTATGCGTGTACCTTCTATGTTCAACTCCTTCAAACCTTCTAAACTTCCAATTTGCTCAGGCAGTTCAACAACTCGATTGCCATCGTGGAGATCAAAACTGTTTATACATTTCATCTTACAAATGCTGTTTGGAATATCTTGTAAACGCATAGAGTCGATTAAGATTAGAGTCTCTAAAGATTTGATTTTGAAAGATTTGAGATGTTTCAACTTACAAATGCTATCTGGGAGAAATTTAATCTCTGTAGATGAAAAACTTTAGGTTTGTACAAACAAAAAGACCGATAGAAATAAGCCTTTCAAGATTTCCAAACGATGAAGCTGGATCTTCTTTATAATAACAAGAAAACTGAAACTTTGGAGAATCATTGTCGGAGTGCACTGGGAAAACATCTGTGGGTTCTGTAATCAGGTGTAAAGAACCAGCCTTAGCTGTTTGAGACCATTTGCCAAACACAAAAGACTTAAACCTCCCACAACAACTTAAGTCTAAGAAGGCAATCTTTTTTAGATATCCAATGGGAGCATTAATTTCTACCAAATCATAACTATTTTTAAGACTTAACCATTTGAGATTTGGAGTCAGTCCAAGGTCAAGGTTCCTCAACTTTGGATGACTGAGGTCGAGATCTTCGAGCTTTAGACATTCAGAAAGCATTTCAAGGTCTGCCAAATCATTACACCTGCTGATCATCATTCAAAGCTCGAATGTCTTAAAATCACTTATTCAAACTTGACAAACCTTCACGCTAGAACTCTCATTCTCTTATAATTTGATAGACTTTCAAATGCCTGCTGAATGTATAAAGCTCGAACATCTTGACCTCAGTCGTTCAAAGTTGAAGACCATTCATCTCGGGTGTTTTCCGAATCTTAAGAAGCTCATACTCGATGGCTATATGAAGCTCTACGAAATCCTCACAAAAGGGAATAGACAACTTTCGTCTGCGTTGTGTTAGTGTTTTTGTGTATGTGTAATAGAGGTGGTTTACCACCCACCAGTAAGTGGGCGGAGGAATAATTTTGGTTTGTGTGTATTTACCGTTGAATTTCATTAATAATCAGCATTACCAAAGTAAACACCAGCACAACTAAAGGGTACCTACGAAAAATAGTTAATATGCTTATCAACTAATGAAAATTTCATATAAGGCTGTATTTACTAGTGTATTTTCGTAA
>BQNB010140221.1:0-13725 GCA_026074375.1 Tanacetum coccineum | reverse complement strand
CACACCAAAAAAAATCACGAAATCCACCCGAGGCGATTGATACCAATTGTAGAACCCCGTTTAATACTTCCACTTCATAACCCGATACACGAATCAAAGAAAAAAGATAGAGAGAGAGGCGAAATGTAGAGAGAGAAGAGAGAGAGAGTTGAGAGAAAAGAAAAAAATATATTTTGTGAAAATTATAAAAACTAGATATTTTCATATGAAAATATCTATATATATATTTAGATATTTTAGAAAATATCTAAATATATATATACCCCTACACATTTAATGTGACGCGCGGGATATATAACTAGGACCCGGGCTCGGGTTTTGCTTTGGGATTAAACCCAAAACATATACAATATTAGATTATCTATCGAGCCCGATTCCCGATAATATTTAATTACAACATTAACTAATTAAAGACCGAAGCTCCATCGTAGAGTGACCGAGCTTCCTTGTTCGACTCAATAAATTGAGGCTAACAAAGAAGTTATGCGTTGGATCAGATCAACACAAGCACATCAAAACCTTCGACATGATTTGATTGAACATTTGTCTCGTAATACTTAGTTTAATCTTTATTTGTAATGTCTTTTTAATATTCGAAGTCTGTAATGTTTTCAATTCATGAATAAAAGTTTTTAATTTAGTTAACGCTTTTATTAACTTCGTACGTTTACGTTTACGTAAATATTTATTTTTTTAGTTTATGAATAAAAATATTTATTAAATTAAAAAAGGTGAGTAAGGTGAGTTTTAGTTGTAAGGTGAGTTTTTGTTACGGTTGAAAGGTGAGTTGTAATGTGAGTTTTATTTGAAGAGAGAAAGCTGATGTGGCGCTGATGTATTAGGTAGGTTTACTACCACCACTCCATCCAGACTAAAGACTCAAAATTGTGCAACAAAGGCTACTGCGCAAAGACAAATTCATAGTACATTAGTACATATTAGAAACACAACAAAATAAAAAATTGGACCATCACACTTATCCTGTTACATGGCCATGGAACAAAACAATTTAACAACTAAGTTATATAAAGTGGACTACATAGGATATTTATCTTAGTAAGCAAAAGACAAATATATAGCAATAATCTTAAAAATAATTAAACGTAATTATTTACTTATCAAATAGGCTCATCTCATTTAGCGATTAATTTTCCGCTTCAAATACGTATGATAGCAATAATAAGTTGCTCTAATAAAGTGTGTGTACCGCAACAGCTATTACCCATTGAAGTTTAGAAGCAAACTAATAAAATGGAAGCACTTTCAAGTTGGAAAGAAATTGAACAAAAACCAATTATTCTTTTACTTACATGATTGAATATGGTGTCAACACTACCTAGTCATACATTCATAATATACCTCAATGTTTATCTTTTCGACCGAACATTTGGAGGAAAATTCACTCATGCATCACCGTCAAGTTGTATGACGTGTCTAATATGTAAGGGGTATTATTGTCTTCCTTTACATACTTATAAAAGTTAACACTCACTCCCTTTCTCACTGTTAGGCTATCATCACAAGACACGAAAATAAAAAGAAAAATCTTAGAGAGAGAAAGAACAAGAGAGAGAAAGTAAAAGAAAGAAAAATAATGACTTCTATTATAAGGAAGTGAGAAGCAACACCCTCCTAACATGCAAGAAGGGTTGTATTTATACTACACAGAGTATGGACTCCTTGTTGGGTCATTTGGGCCTTTAATGGACCGAACTAATAGGCTTTAGCCCGACACCTAGCCCAATTAGCTTAAATGAATTCCCGTAAACTACGTTTTCCTATACAAGGCTCGGGAATATATAATGACCATCACTTTACATAAAAACATGACTAACAATCTCCCCCTAAGGGGTGGTCATAACACTTATGGCTTCATGTCTTGTGACGTCTTGTATCTTGGAGCCTTGCGTTCTTGGAAATTCTTTTGACGTTCCTTTTGCATGCCTGTGATATTGGATCTTGATATTTGACTTGATATCTCTTAACTTAATCGTGATATCTTGGTTTTTAGCCTTGATTTTTTCTTGACTCTTGAGATCTTAAAATCTTTATCCTTGAAACTTATGCCACCTTGCGATCTTGTGTCTTTACCCTCATGCTCATTATCTTGAAAGCTTGCTAACAATCTCCCTCAACATTGATCTTTTAGTTGATCTACTTACAATGTTATCATTGGTGAGGAAGTTCTTGTATATCAAAGTTCGCGGAAGACTTTGACACATGTACTTGAGCTTTCATCATGTATTTATCTCTGTCGATGGATCATGAGCATGAGGTCTTGAATCTTGACTCAGCTGGAATAAGTTTGTAATACCGTCACTAATACCTAAAATTTGATGTTAGTGATAAACAACATATATCGACGAATATGGCTTTGTCATTCGTCTTAAGTTCGGTTACATTAACCTCCGGTTCTATGAGAACCGTTTTACAGTATAAATACTATAACTGTGATCATGTAGATTCAATTTAGAAGAACCCCCTTGACAGGGTTTCCAGCTCAAAGTGTTAGATCCTCTAACGCGGTTGCATTAGATTCACGGTTCTTGATTGTTCTCATTACCAGGATGTCTCAAAGTATACAACAGGGTAAGAGTGAACCAGATAGTTACTATCTTTCTGATTGAGTCATCAATTCATATACTGGACCAAAATCGATATCTAGTTGACTCAAGCTTGATTCATTTAGAATCTCGCAAGTCACCTACCGAGAGCTGTTTGATGTTGACTCTGGAAGGATTTACATTCATCACTGTGAATACTAAAGAGTATCACTCTAAATGTTTTGGCAATTATCACAAGGATAATGCGTAGGACTCTTTTATACCAAATGTTGTATAATGATGTACGGAATTTTGTATATTGGAATTTGTGTCTGAGTGAGCTTTTTGATAGATCTCGTTGGCTCTAGACTCTATAAGTACACTTTTGTTATTTGGTGATCGGAGGTTGGAGCGGACTGCCACCTTTTCAATATCAATGATCTCGGAATGAGAAAGCCTATAGAAAAAGTGTTGATCTCGTGAGAATGAAACAAACTTTCTTTTTGAGAGAAGTAATGTGTCAGCTGGGATGGGTTGTGCCTTGCATCACTAGGTCCATGATGACTTGTCTTCAATTATAATCATCTTTGTGATTACCGATAGATTATGCATTGACCCGGTTTCTGCCTAAGGTTGTATGGAGGTGATGCTTCTTTCTTTCACCCTTTATCCTTACAGTTCTTTTTAATTCTTTAACCCCCCCCCCCCCCCTCACTTCATTGTCATTCCAACACGTCCTCATTATTACCATGTTGGGTTTGTTCCGATGATAACTCATGCCTTGGATAACATTCTTCCCAATCTCACTTTACTCTTTTTTTCAATCATACCTAAGGACTACTTCTCTATCTAATGGAATGTCCCTAGGTAGATCCCTTCGGTTCTGGCTGGATCATGAAACAAAAAGTTCCTAACCTTAACCGCCTTATAACACCGTAAGAAACAACAGTTGGTCGGTCTTTGGTATTTCCATAGTAGCCATAAAACCATTGAAAAATCAATCAATGTGTTCGAGAAATCATTTATAACACATTGAAAGTTTTCTATATCACCAAAAAGCTCCACCTACACATATGCATCATATTATGAAAGAGTTTTGCACATGCGAGGTTGAGAACGCACTTATATTCACACGATCTTATCCATTATTAAGCCGTATTGATCACATTTTAATCACTGTTCTCCCCCTCAAAAATTGCATATGTGGTGACAATTTTTGACTTATCAAGTGAATTAAGATACAAGTTGATGAAATAGAAGAATTAAAAACAAGTTAAATGTCCGCGAATTCCACATGAGCCAAACAAAGTCTGGGGAGAACAAGAGTGCATGTAGAATGAAACATATTATTATACTGACCCCCTCAATTATAGAATAGAATGAAAAAGCTTGGAGTGGTGAGTTTGTTGAGGCACAACAATTTTGAAAGAATTTGAAATTTTCTTTTTAAGAATAACTTGAAAAATTGTGCTCAACATAGGAAAATATGTGAGTATAAATCTTATTTACCATCATTTCCTTGAAACTTCTTTTGAGGTAATTCAAAACTTTGAATGTTTAATATGACATTTGCACAAAAGACCCGAGAAATATGAGCTTCCGTTGTTTAGGATAAATGTACATAAATGAACATTTTCCTTTCTTTGGAGACCAAGTCCTAAGCTGACATTTACTTAGAAGTCGTAGCGATAAAAAATGAAAAGACATGTTTTGAAAGGGCATTTGAAACTCTCCTCGCTCGAAAACTTCATTTATTCACCTTGTTAATATTAATCAACATTTCTAGGTGCGCACATGTTATTCGATTGTCGGAGACCTGTCGAGAAGATTCTTTTTGTATTTTGAAATTTTATGATTTTGTATTTTGCTTTTATAGATTTATATTTTTGTATTTTCTTTTTCTTTTAGGGGGGGGGGGTTTTTATATTTTTGTATTTTGTTTTTCTGATAAAAATATATACAAAGAAATTACTGAGTTTTGCAAGACGTTCAATTCTTTAGGAGATAAAACAGGCGCATACCAAGGCGACGAACCAAATAGTTGAATCGGTCTAGCTGTAAGAGCCTTTGGTTGAAAAGGTCGGCCAGTTGTATACCGTCTTGACAAAATACAGTTCCAAATTGTAACCCATTTCCACTTGTTCCTTATAGAAATGGTCGGCAACGGACAGCGATGAGTTTTGTGTCTTCGAGTGTTGGACCGGATTTGCGGATAAATAGGCTATGGCTGATTTCGAATCACAGTAGATTGGAAACTTGTTGAAGTGAAAGCCATAGTTCGTTAACTGTGATCCGCATCGCAAAGACTTTTGGGCAGCAGGCAAACTGATAGAGACATATATTCTGCTTCCCGCGGAAGATCAACGCAGTACAATCTAGGTTTCTTTGAGGACCAGCTAAACCATCCAATCTTTTCGGGCCTAAGAATAGAGCTCCACCGGAATTATCTCTTGAAGGTGACGATTACATCCCGCATAGGTCAGCATCTGAAAATCCGTTAGTTCAATACCAAATCCTTCGTATACGCAAGACAAACCGTATTAAACGTTCCCCGGAGATAACAAAAGAAGCCTTTTCACCTCCTTGAGGTGCTTCTACGGTTGGCATATCCTGGTAGCCGAGGCACATCAACAAGTAGCATGTATCAATGTCCGAGATCTACTAGACAGTAAAGATAACAATAGGGGCAACCAATCATGCTACGATATTTTGTTGCAATCAATTGAGACCCATTTTGATCAAGGTCAAGCTTGTCTTTGATCTCCATTGGAGTACCAACGGGATCATAAGTTTTCCATTCCATATTTTTTAAGGATTTCTACACATAGTTAGACTGGTTTCTGAAGATACCATGGGGGGATTGGTTAACTTGTAAACCAAGGAAAAACCGTCAATTTCCCCCACCATTAGACATTTCGAAAGACGGGCTTTTCAGAGGTCCAGAAAATATTGGGTATACATATGTGTGTGTAAACCAAAGATAATATCATTCAACAGACCTGAACCCTAAGATGTCATCTTCAGAAGCGTCTTATAAATACAGCGTTGGATCAATTGTGCCTTTGAAGAAGTGATTCTATAAGAGTAAACTAACTTTGACAATCTCATCTACCATGCCCTTGGTGGCTTGCTTTAAAAAACCCATACAGTGGGCCTTCTTTAACTTGTAGACATGGCTTGGATGATCAGCATACGATAAAACATATCAGTTGACACAACGACAAACGTCTTCTTTTAGCGTACTAATGCAAGAAAGCAGCTTTTTTTTTACACGTCCATATTGAATACACAATGAACGATTTTGTTGTGCAGTCATATGTCCAAAAATATCCTAATAGTTCCCTTCTAAGTGCAATATGAGAGGATCTCAAGGATTCTTCGAAATCTAATTCCTTCCTCTTGGCGGTACCTCCCTCACCAAAACAACCAAGACAGAGACTTGTTTTGGATGAACCGTGTTTCGTCTTCATCATGCTTGTTTTTGCATAACCATTTCAACGTAAGAGGTTTAATGTTATCCAAAAATAGGAACTAACACCCATACAATGCAAGCCTCTTAAACTGAAAAAGCTCTTCTTGGGCATTGTTTCAATCCATTCAGGGTCGGGGTGTGTCATTACCTCCTTTTAACATTCTTAGGATTCGCACAGTGCATACCGTTAATGCGTACATCGCAACATGTCACCAATCGGAATCGGCCGCAGTTGATTCCTTGTCAGAAACTGTCAAGAGGTTCTCCGATCACTTGTTCCAGAGGGTGATCCTCTTAGTCCATTGAAACTCATGAGGTAAAGGTTGGTAAAACGTAAGGCATATCTGAGTGGATCAACATAATTGTGAGGAATGAAGAATCAGCATCACATGTGGATGGCGTAGCAAAGGGATTGACAAACGTATTTTCACATCGAGACATAATCATTTGGAACATTGTCAGCAATGTTGTGGGTTGATAGCTCGAACATGTGTGTGTGTGTCGAGCTCGTCAACATCCTGTGAAAGTCTATATTGTAAAGATAGATAGGGGCTTTATATGATGAAAATTATTGGTGTCAGGTGTTTGTTCCTGCTGATTGTTGTAGTTTGCCGTTGGAGTCTTAAGAACTTGAGGTGACTTGCGTCATCCTTAGCAGTTCTTGGAGCTGATGAAGGTTGAACCACCAATATAATCATCATACATAAGCTTTCGAGAACTAGTACATCCAATTCACCTTCATAGAGTTTTTGAGTGTCATTGTTGACAATAGTGGCATATAAAGATCGAGTCTGAACCTGAATTGTCAGTAGTTCATACACTTTGAAGCCCGGGTTTTAGAACTGCTTTGATCAAAAGCCATTGCTAGAAAGCTCATCAAATGACACTATTCATTGTCTCCATATATTCTTTGTCCATGCGGTTGATTGTAAACCCTGTAAGCACAGTTAATCAGCAGAAAAACCCAATAGAAAAAGAAACAATATCACCTTTTGCACCAACTTCCCAATATCTTCAAAGCTAACTGTCATGTCTTTTAGGGATACAACAGAGAGCCCACGAATACATGATAGAAAGGCAGATATCCGGTTTTTTCTGGCGTTATGGGGGGGAGCCAGCGTATGGTGTCTTATGTTAAATCGACATGATTGATGGGGAAGCGGATTTTGCGTGAAGCATCACGCAGTAGCATATCGCATCCCGCTTCAGCCTCATAAGCAATAATTACGTAGCACGAGAGAAAATACAGGTCATTGTATATAGGCAGCCTATCAAACTAACTTCCTTTATTATTCTCTTCGTTCCAACTACCTATACTCCATTATGTTGAGTAAAGTGTTCGGAAATAGGAAAGGACGCTAAGTGAGTGAGATGCCAACATTAACAAAGTATTTTTAAGGATTTGAATATTTGAATTCTGTGCCGATCTCGTTCTTATGATGATGACAGGGTGACTGAAGATACACAGTAATTCGCTTCAGGAAGGTTTTAATCACTATGAGGCTTCATCTTTTGTCTGAGAAAATGTACCCAAGTGGTAATCAGATAATCGACCACAATCACAAAACAATATACGCCTCCCATTTATGCAGCAAATCTCATTGGACCACACAGAATATTATAAAAAATTAATGTATATATCCGCAATATGAAGAAGTTGTAACCTCTGGCCTTAGAATTTGAACTGGTTTGGGTGGGTAAACTCCCTTTTGCTTTTATCTGCTCACATGAGGGACAAAGGAGTTCTTTATGATAATTTGAAATTTTGGAAGACCGGTAACGAGATCATTTTTGGCAAGGTCATTGATGGTGTCAAAATTGAGATGGGATAGTCGTTGATGCCATAACCAAGACTTGGTAGAAGTAGCTCGAGCAATGGGGCAAATTGGGATGAAGATGCCATTTCATGGAGATTGATGGTGTATAGGTTGTTGAACGGTTTCCTTTTAACAGTCAACCCGCTTCTAGATTTCTGACAAAACAAGTGTTCTCTTCTGAAAGCAAACTCTAAATCTGATCACAAAACCTGCCTAAAAAAAAAAGCAAAAAAAACTGAGAATAGATTGTGCCCAAGCCCTCAACGAAATAAACCCTGAGATTAAAAAATTTCCCCAAGACGATCCTCGAAACCCAAAATTGCAGCAACATGATCATAGTCCAAAGCGAAACGTTTTCCCAAAAACTTCCATACAAAAAAACCGAAGATCGAAATTGAAGAGAAGCTTTAGGTTCCGCTGGTCCATATGGCTTGTAGGGCAACCCGAGTCGACTCAGCCATAAACAAATTTAGATAACCTGCCAAGAAAAGAAGTAGAATTTGGAAACCGTTTGATTGTAGGTTCCGAAGGGTTAGAAGTACATGCATTATCACCATTAGAGCAGTCAGATTGACTCTCAGATTCACTGGATGCGATTATTTTTCCTTTAAGGTCAAAAAGTCTTCCAGTTGGTGACCACCTAAGGCAAGATCTAGGTTTACTAGGCTTAGGTGAAGCAAGTCTTTTGTTGGACCCTACTTTCTTAGGCTTCATAACCTTTGGCTTTTGTTTCTTTTGATTTTCAGTGTTTGAAACATTTGCCTTTTGTTTCTTACCATGAGAATTCATGTCATTCACATAATTAAGCACACATACATCATGATTAGCAGTAATTAAACATTGCTTACACATAGCACAAACAACTTTAGATTTATCATTCTGAATAGCAAGCTTAACGTGATTACATTCAGATGACATATGTTTCTTATTCTTAGAAAGTAGTAAATTCCTAGGGTGTTCTTCTACTTTAACTTTTTTATTCTTGTTGTAACTACTCTTAGACGCAGAGGGGACCCTATCATTCTTTGTATTACTGCTAGGCTGTGGCCTTCTGGTCTTAGCAGTGTTGTCTACTCCTGTAGAAGATAAACCATTTGAGTCAGAATTAACATCTTTCTTAGTGACGACATGAGGTTGTGAAACAGTGATCGGATTTGTCCTAACGCTCGCTCTAACTTTGTTAGGAACATACTTTTCTTCCCTAGAAGGCTTGAAAGGAGTAATCCTAAACATTCCTGGGGTAATCACATTATCATTTTTCATAATTTTTGATTCTTGTGGTGTGGGTACTGAGTTTGAAGTGACTGGTTTTGACAAATCATTCATCTCATCAACCTTTTGAGGAACCCAATTTTTTGAAAATGTTGTACGTTCAGATTGAAATGCATTTGGTTGTCTCACAACAAGGTTTTTTCTTAAATGTTGCAAAGACGGTTTCCTCTCGGTTGATTGATTTGCAAACTTAGTATTCGTACTCGTACCTTTGGTGGTGTCCTCTTGTTCAGAAACCTTATCAAATAACTAGGCTCTTAGCTTAGCATTTTCATAGATCATATCATGTAATTTGTTTTGCAAAGAGTCAATTATTGTTTTAGTTTGAGCACGTGTCACAGAGATAGAGTCAAACAGGTTTTTGTATGTCGTCTTAAGGTGAGCAATTTCTTTTTCATAATTCTGAACCTGAAACTCTAATTCTACATTCTCATTTTCTAGTTTCTGAGACAAAGGATCAAACATTTACCCTTGAGATCTCCCAACTGAGCTTGCAACCGTTCGATCTTTTGTTGCATGTCATTATAGCTTTATCGTATGAAATTTTATCATATTTTCATTCTTCACACTTTTTGTACCAATCATTCCAAATTTTAGCATATTCATTCTTCTTTTTAATGATACAATTTTCAAAATGTCTTTGTAACGTTTCAATAGCTCAGGTTTGAGACTGGATGTATCTACGACAGAATTACTATGCACAATAGACATAGTATCCTGACTCTGACAACTTCTCGCAAGAGACCTCGATTGCTAAATCTAAAGCCTTTGTGTATGGCAAGAGAATCATTCACTTCTTTTGCAAGAGATTTTAAATCTCGAACAAATTTAGCTGCTTCTTTCAAAAATTATATTTCGAAATTTTGCAATCTAGCATCAATTTGGTTAACGATAGGGAAAATTTTATCCTTTACAATTTTGTGAATCTCTTAGTGAACAGAAGATGACCAATTGTGTATATCTAAAGTTATTTTTTGTTTGACAACACGTTAAAGAGTTACAATGGTGCTTTTTACCTCATTTAGAAATTTTCGTGCAACACTTGGTGTAAGTAGCTAACCGAAAACTCTTCATTTGGTATTGAAATTGGTTTAGAAACATTGGCCGTTTTGAAAGTATTTGAAAAATATAACTCTTCACGTGACTTGGCCGTTTGAGACACAAAAACCCCCTAAAGATGATTAATCTTTGCATAATTTGCCGGTTTTATTTCTTTGTTAAATTGTTTCATTTTTAAGCGACTCTCTTGAGCAAGTTGCAGTGTCTCCTTCGAATCATACACAGCAGGAGGATCATGCTTTTCTAATAGAACTTTCCCATTATACAAACTCTGTTGTTTCTGCTGAGCTTGCTTGAGATAAAAGGATTTTGATAACCCAAAGCCATTTTCTGTTTAGTATGGTAAAACGAGTATGGATTAGGTAAAAGCATGTGCATCGTTTGAATTGATTGACCTATTTTGACCAAAAAAATATATCTAATTTGTCAATCTATCTTATCTACAAGTGGAATTTGTTTATCAAGAAGCTCGTCTTGGCGTGTTTTGAAATCAGACTTTAACTTTTTCTTTTCTTCAAGAAGAGAAGAAACAGTTGACTTTTCCTTCAAAAACTAGTTATTTAAATTTGAAATTTCCCCATTCAAAGTCGTTATTTGTTTACTGGAACTTAAGTGAAGTTCATTTATCTTTTTAGTACACATTGCTCTTGAAATCAGACGTGTTGATAACAACTAACACCTTGCAAGGATTACTTTCAAGTTTGCCATATTTTTCTTGACTAATTTCAAAACACTTTTCTTGATTTTTATATCTAGCAAGCTCAGTGGTCAAATCAGCATTAGTTTCTCTCAACTTGCGATTGACCTTGTTGACTTTCTCAACTTTAATTGCCAAATTATTATATAATGATTCAAAATAAGCACGAGTTTCCTCAACAGTTGTAGGATATTGATCTACTGTTCCCCTACTTTGTTCCCCTACTTTGTTCCACACTAGAAACCTCAGAAATAACATTACTATCATTTTGTTATACTTGGTGTGGTTCAGAAATAGGCTCGAGTAGCTCAGTATACTGCTCCTCTTAAGTGAAAATATTGAATATATCATTATTATAGCAATTGTCATAATGGTGTACCTTAACTGATCCGTCTGAATCATAGACGGGAGCTTTATCAGTCTGAGTACCCGATGTCGATGCTTGCTGCAAATTAGCCATCAAAATGCAGTTTGCATTGACTTCCTAAATCTCATCAAGATCCGATGCAACAACCATCAAATAAAATTCTTCTGCTTGGAGTTGAATTCCTGCTTCTTCCTTTTGAGCAATCAGCAGCTAAGTTTGAAGATAAGCAGCATCCCTTCTCCTTGGTCAGACTGTGCAGTTCCTGGCAAGATGACCCAATCCTCTGCAGTTGTAACACCTTATTTGATTACCATTATTCCCATTTGCATTACCCTCATCCCGTGCTGCTACAACATTACCATTCCTATTTGGATTCTGATTAACAATCTCCGAAACAACAATAAGCCTATTCTGATTTCCATCATTCTCAACACCCGGATTCTGAACTGCATTCTGAACAACCTGATTCCCGACATTCTGTACTGCATTATACCTATTCTGATTCCCAACATTCTGCCCATCATACTGTCTAAACTGATTCCTACCATTACCTCCAACCATCTGCATCTGTCTGTCTTGACCCAAATTCATACCCGGTTGAGCAATCTGCCTGTTGCGAGGGTTTGATGAAAGTCTCTAGTTGTTGTTGGTTGGTGTTGAGTAGTTTAGTTTGAATGCCTTAGCCATTAGAACAAGTGCCATGTTCATTGCGGTTGTGGGATCTGTAATGTCTTCGGGATTTGGCATTGGTTGTTGCATGTAGTTCTGGTTGAATGATGGTTGTGGGTTATAGTTGTTGTTGTTGTTGGGAAGTGGTTGTTGCATGTAGGTACTTGATGATGGTTGATCTTGGTGAAACACTGGATAATTGAAAGGATTGATGGAATTTGCCATGAGTGCTAGCGGATCATGTGTTTTTGCAAGTCGTTCAGCTCTTAGATCATCTACCTCCTTTTGATTGTACTTCAAGAAATCATACAACTGAGTGTAATCTGCTGTATGCAAGTCCTTTGTTTGATGAACAATGGTAACATGTCGACTCCATTCTGGTTGTAAGTTGTTTAGGAACTTGAGATTACTGGCAATCTTTTCTGGAAAGTGTTTGTTTCTCTTGAAATCATTCATCAACTTTGAGAAACGATGATAGTAAGACTCAATCGATTCCCCATCAGTGGAAGTAAACCTTTCCCATTCATTAAACAACTTAGCCTTTTTCTCTTGAATTCTGATATCAGAACCTTTCATCATTTGTTGAACACGTAACCAGATTTCCTGAGCAGTTTCACAACTATCAACAGCAGCATAGATGTCTTCAGGAAGACCGAGAAGAATAGTCTGAATTGCTTGATCATCAGCTTCCATCTGCTTAATTTCTGCTTCCGTGAGTTCATCGTCAGTTTGTTCATGAAACGTTTCAGGAACAGGAACTGTACGGGCTGGATCACCTGGTTCAGGAATCATTCGTCTGACATATGGACCATTCATAATGGAGTTGTAGATTAACTTTCCATTTGGTCTACTCTTAGCATAACGGAGAAGACGTGATGACCATGGAACATAGTTCTCTTTGTTAAGCATAGGAGGGCGGTTTTCGGAACCGGCTGCATAAATGTCTTGTTGAGTCGACATTGCAAAAGTGATGTGAAATGATAAACAAGGATCTTTAGTGGGTAAAGTGATTGTTGTTGTGGATTGAAATTAATTAACGTTCACGGGATTTTACAAGTCTTTGATTTAAACCGAGAAAAAATTAAAACTTTATCGGGATTTTACAAAATCAATAAGAAATCGTGAAATAATAATTACTTGTTGTTGATGAAATCATTGTTGTTGATGAAGTACTTGAGCTTTTGTTAACGATTGTTGAGCTTAAAAGGACTAACGGTGAGCAAACGTTGAACTTTAAGTGGTAAACGGTTGAAATATCACTATTAAGGACCAACTGTGCAAAATAGTTTCAATCTTGAAGGTTAATGATGGAACAAAGGATTAACTTTAAAGTGGTCTTAAAAGTCAAGGGCTGCATGTACACATTTGGGAAACTAATTAATTAAAATAAAATTTCTCTCCAATTTAAACTTCCTTCTTCGTTTAAAATTTTAGAAAATATGCAACGATTATATTTTTGATCATTTGAAGCAGTATGGTTATCGTCGGTGTAAAGCGAATATACCACGATAATCGGAAAAAGGTCATGATCACACTGGTATAAGTTTGAAGTCCTGTAGTTAACCGACACACAAAACCGAAAAACCTGAAATACGTTGAAACGGCTTGTTTAAATCGCCTGTTGTCACGATGTATAACTCGCCTTCGTTTCAACGTATAACTCGCCTTTAAAAACTATATAGTTCGCCTCACAAACGTATAACTCAAACCCAAACGTATACTTTGCCTTCAACCTCAAACTTATAACTTGACAAGTTACTAAAATGTTTAACTCGCCTTCAAACGGTATAGTTCGCCTTAATACAAAAACGTATACTTCGCCTTAATAC
>BQNB010140220.1:0-17445 GCA_026074375.1 Tanacetum coccineum | reverse complement strand
ATGTATACATATAAAATGAATGTACAAGCCTTTAAAGCATGTGTACAAGTATCAATACACAATATTTGAATATCTTTTCCCTCTTGAATCAAGTTACAACTTTCTAAAGCTCAATGTACAAGTCAATAATGCAAGAAAGTCAAACTAGGTCATTTTAACTCCAAATTCATTCTAGTTTCTTACTACCACTTTAACACAAGGTACAAGCACTTAATGCATGACTTTTAAACCCTAAACCTAAACCCTAAACGAAACCCTAAAACCCTAATTTCACTTTAAACCTAAAACTAAACCCTAATCCTTAATCCTAACCCTAATCTTAACACTAAACCTTAATCCTAAACCCTAATCTATCCCTAATCCTAACCCTAATCCACATTTTAAAACCCTAAACCCTAACCCGAAATAAAACAAACCCGACACCCTTTTTCTTTCTTTTTACCTATTTTTAAACCAAACTATCTAGCACCTCACCTTGTCACCTCCTTGCTAGCTTGCTTAGCACCTCAAGCAACCAACCAAGCACCTTACAAGCACCTCCATCACCTCCTTGTCACCCTTTCTAGCCGAACTTTCATAAACCCCTCCAACACCCTTCCACATTGCCTAGCTATTTTTATAGCTCACCATACTCACCATCTAGCCTTCTTTAGTCATCTATCTACAGCCCTTAACCCTTAGCCACCAAGAAAACTTGGGCACCAAGGGTTTTGAACCCTATAAATAGCCGAAACACACACACTCTTTAATCACACCTCAAATATCATCATACACTCAAATGGAGTCTTAAATCAGACCAAGAAGGATCAGGTGAAGTCCCTTGAAGTCGTTACTAGGCGTACGAACCCGAAAACCCCATTTTGACCCATTTTAGCTCAAGTAAGCTCAAAATCTTGTTCAATAAGCTTATAATCTGTATTAGAATGTTCATAATACTCTTAAGATCATATATGAACTCTTGTTGAAGCCTTGAATCCTCAAACCCATGTGTTTTTTTATTAAAACCTTAAAAATGACCCGTTTTGTTTTTCTAGCTAACGAATCCTTTTTCTAAACTTTTGTTACATTAGAACATCTTATTTTAGCTTATTTTAATAAGCTATAACCTGTAAATATCATTTGGAACCCTAAAATAAGCTTGCATGGCTTTTTGGACTTGATTTGTAAATTATTTCATGCAAAGGGTATATATCGTAAATTTCTGAAATTTATAACTAGAGGGGCTGAAAATGTCATTATTCTAAAGTTATAACTATAAGGACCTATCTTGCCAAGTTCTAAATTTAAAGGTTTAAATTATATATACTTTATATTAAAAAATATAAAATATAATATCTTTAATATAAATAATAAAAATATATATTAATATTAATAAAACTCGATTTTATTAAACACCGACACATTGATTCGTTATTTAATCATAAATCGTATGCATTTAGTTTCGTTATATATTTAACATAATTTATCATCAACTAACTTTTGAAGAAAACTTAAAATCTTATCGTATCACATTACTAGGGAATTTCATATGAAGGGTTTCATTTATGTTGTATGTTTTGACCGAGTTTACTGCGGTTTAACGATTTAAAGTGTCCTGCTCCTCAAATGATACTACATGGCCTCTAATTATGATAGCCCCAACAAACTGATACAATATTTCATAATTTAATAAGCAAATTATACGTTAAACTTTATGAAGTTTTGAAACATAAACAATCAAACTAAGACTTGACATATCACCCCAGGTTGCGTGACGAAGCCGTTACTTTCACTTGATATACTTTTGCCATCAATCAGATTTCCCTATACTGTTAAGGTGAGTTCATAGCCTCACTTTAAATCTTTTATTTCATAAATCCGTGAGGGGGATACATGCTTTAAACCATGAAATACAAATGTTTTTCTTATTTATGTATCCTGAAATAGTTGCAATCTGTTGTCTAGTCCCATGTATGCCAAAATACCCCCACCATCATGGACCATTAATCACTTGCGAGTGAACATGAATATTGTGAATAGGCCTATTGGGATTGACGAATCCCGTTTGTGTTAGCCGGATAGGTAACCAAACGCACTATATTTGAAACTCATAGGTATATGGCAATTACCTACACGGGGGCCATTATCTTATATATATCATTATTGATATATACACTAGTCAGTTTGAGTGCCATGAGCTTAGACCGCAATAAATAAACTGTTTTCAATAATAATTGTACTATAGCAATTATTACACTTATGGTTACAACAACGTAACCCACTCTTAGAGATGACTTGTAAGTCATACTATTATATAAAACTATGAATTTTTCGTTAACATTGTATTGACCATTTTAGCAGTTTTATCTCAGGTAACTAAACAACTTATGCACGAAGTGTGCACAGAGACTAATTTGAAGATGGAAAACTGTTATCATTCAAACTTTATGTTTTCATGTAGATTTTGGGACCTCTGTTTGTAAAAACTCTGATAGAAATAATAAATGATAACTTTATCATTAAAAACTTCTCTTCTTGAGACCTTTTCTATGATTATGACTGTTGTACTAGGAATAATCGCAATTATCTTCCCTGCTATCATTGTCAAAAAGGGGAGTTAAACATGGAACGCTCAAAGCGTAGCCCCTAGACTTTGAAAAGAATCTTGACTAACGAAGGCTGCAAGAATAATGAGCCGACAACCACTATTCGATGAAGAAATCACTCTAATGCTGCTACCAAGCACCATGGCATCCTGTTTCGTGGGAAGGGGAGGAGAAGAGCCTGAATTTGATTATGATTTGACGCACTATGACATTGACGATTAGCTTTTCCACTTCCGATGTATTATGTTGTATTTTCCTTTCAGATGTATTTTGTTTCCGATGTATTTTCCTTTCTGATGTATTTTCCTTTCCGTTTGATTTTTTTTGTTTCGTATTAAATAAAAATTGAAGTATATTCAGTTTATTGCGTATAAAACCACGAAAAACAAAAATAATTAGGAACTAGGTATGAACCAGTTAAGGAACCAAAACCAAACCGGTTAGACCGGTTATGGTTTTCAACCAGTTTGACCAGTTCCTATCCTAACTGGTTAACCGGTCAAACCGGTTTTTGCAAGGTTTGACCCTAACCGTTAGGTATGACCCAAAACCTGAAACTGAGTACCGGCTAACTCAGGTTGGGCGCACCCTATGTATTAATCTGTTAATTGATCGTTTTATGTTCAAATTAATTGTTATTCCGGCATCCAGAGTAAATACATGCAATTTATCATGGAGGGATATGTGATATAAATCTTGTTAATTGTTAAAAGTTTTTTATGCAAATATGATGATCAAGAATTAAAACATAGACATTAAATTTATTTGGTAAGATCCACGACTTTAAAAGCTATGGAAGACCTTAGCTGTAACATTTCTCATTTTCGTGTCATTGTATGACTCTATTAATGATCACTATTTATTTTAGTCCGATACGCGTTTACTTTTAATATTTACTTTTAAGATACATCGCGTAGACTAAAAATAATCGATGAATGTAAACGGTCATCAAATAAATTAAGGTTTACATCAGCCAAGTAAGAAATAATTATTAAGAAAATAATTATGTACTTTGCGTACTTTATATTTTTATTGGTCACGTAAAAGGGTTACGTTTCGCAATAAAATACATTTGGACGCACCCCGGAAATACCTAGAATTACCTAGACTCGAAACAATACCTAATATTAATGCCTAAACACAAAACTTGACCAAATCTTGTGTTAATAACACAAAATAGCCGAATGTGGGTACAAAAAGCCCACATAAATCTTCCTTGGTGTACTAGCTAAAATCAAATCTTCTAAATAAATCCTAAAGTACTAGTACATCCTCAAACTAATTAAGGATAGTACTTAATGTCTCCTAACTAGCAAAATTAACATTGGTTAGTAACCAATTTATCCCTTTGAGTCCTCGAGGCCATCGGCTAACAGGAAGAAACACACAAAATCCTTAGATTTCCTAATCTAACGAAGATCTGTACAACACATGGCTAATTAAAGCTGTACTTAGTTGGTTTAGCAAAAACATGTTGACTAACAAGAAACCAACAAGGTAGGACAACGGTTTGGCCTTGGTTAGTAAACTAGGAGAGTACTAGCAAATCTTGCCTATATAATACGCATCTCATATCACACCAATTGACACTCTTGAAAACTCACACACTTCTTAAAACTCTCTCAAGCGACTAAACAAATATTGTTTCCTTGTTCGGGTTATTAAACGCAAGCAAACACGCCTCACTTTGTTTCATTCGAACCAATATACACTAGAGTCATCATACAAGTCTATAGAAGGAAGTAAAACACAGCTAAAGGTGCGATTCTTATAAGCGTTGGAAACCATATTCCATACAAGTTTTTTGGGGGAAAAGATCGGTTGCTTCATCATCCATAAACTAAGTCACAAGGACACTTTGTAAGCCTCTCACGACACTTTGCAAATTCATGGTTAAATTGTCGCTTGATTTCTAGACTTGTGTCGCAGCCCATATAGGGTTCACGCACCTATATATGTATATGTTATACTCATGTGGGTGCAAAGACCAAAAAAAACGCATTTACCAAGATGGATTATGTCAATCTAGGGCTTAAGTGCCCTATTTATATGAAAAACTTAGACTTAGACGTAAACAATATACATTATACACAAAATGGTAAGCATAATACTACTAGGACTAATATTACACTACCAGCAGGAACTGTTTACACTACCAGTATGAACTGTTTACACTACCAGCAGGCACGTTCTCACTCTACACTCATTCCTTTACACTCTAGAGTGACAACGAGGCCTATCAGCGACAGACTGCACCAGCACGACAACTCATCACTCATATTCCGCGCGCGCGCTCTTTCACTCAAGCCAGATTCGCTGCGCTCGTCTTCAACTACGCGCAACGGTCACAGCATGGATGAGTCAGTAGGACCGCATCAGGTCTCACACACTAGTCACTCATATTCAAAGCAATCATCACAGACATCGTTACATTAGTGCGGGAGACTTACACTGCTCGCTGTAAAGGAAGAACTCGAGCGAGAAAGCATACCTCGAACACATTAAAAGCTTAGGCCCTCACGTTTCCCGAGATAGAGATAAACCAACCGAACTGAAAATAACAAACTAAGGTAAGAGAGAATAAAAGTAGACCTTAGTTTAGGAAGATAAAAACCTATAAAAGGGGGGGGGGGGACATATCAAATAAAAAAGCATACAAGAAGGGGAAAAGACAAAAGGGTAAATGACAGTAACAAAACAGAACAAAAATAAAAGACGACGGTGGGAAGCTCCAACAAGAAAGAATCAAAATCGACACAACCCCACACCCTCCTCTAGCCCCCCCTCCTCCGCTACCCCCAGACAAAGGTGAACCCCGACTCGAAACCCCGACCGTTCCACCACCCGTACGCTTCAGACCCCTGCGCCCTGCTCAGAGCCTACCAGGGGGTGGGGGGGTGTTAGAGGGGACGATACATTGTACCAACCGACAACAAAGCCAGCATGCCATATACCCGCACCACAGCCCCCCATCACCTTTCCCGCGGAACGCAGCCGGACCACATGCAAACGATCTACCGAACAGACGTATTAACTGTTCCGAAGTAGACCAACCACACCCTACCGTCTCGGTCTAGCGCAAACACCCGTTGGCCGCCCAATTTCCGCCCGCACCCCAACCCCCACCACACAGAGGTGTCCCGGGCTTTAAACACACTCCTACCATTGACACAGACCCACCACTCCACTCTCGTCCCACCGATGTCCGACAACACGCCACGCCACCGTACCCCCCACTTACCCCCGAGACCGCCCCTCTGCACCAACAGCCCCGCCCGAGCGTTATCCCAATATCACAGTCCATCTCCGGTCGCACCCGCTACCGCACGAACCACGCCTCCATCCTCAGCCAAACCCTCCCACCCCGAGTATGACGCCCGTGATAATCACGCACCCCCTCGCACGCAACCCTGTTTACGACGTGTACACCGCCACACTGACCAAGGGGGGGTAGGGTGGGGGGTGAAGAAAACGACAAAAAGATGCCACAACAAGATCAACAAGCCACGGAAGTCGTCGCCATCTCTACATCCGACAGCTTAACTCGACAATCGCCGCCTTTCATCCCCGACACCCTACAACCTTGAGCTCTCATCGTCATCATGAATCCAAGCCCCACCTAACTCCCTACAACGTCTTAATCACGTTAAGGATTCATAGCCATGAGCCGCCGTACGCATAAAGTGTAGGGAAACCGACCACTGAAGATACCCCTAACCAAGCATGGCCCTCCCGAGTAACCATAAGGCCGCGGGTATACGAGGGCGGCAAGGTGGGAGGGGGGGGCGGGCTCGGGCGGAGGAGGGTGGGGGGGCGGGCAACTGAGAGGAGTGGACCCTGCCGAAATTCGTACCACCCCAGGCTCACTACCCCCCTTTAAGCGCACTTTCCTTTTACCTATCCTCCGCGACCTGCGCGAGCCCCAACCAAGTAGGTTCAAGGCTGACATTGGTCGCCGGCCTAGAAACAACCCCCGCCCTCACTCGTCCCTGCGTGTCGCGGAACCGTAAACCCCCCACTCCCTCGTTCCGCGTTCCGGTCCTGCATACCCCCTTGGTTGCCCGCTCGCCCCACCATCCAAACGCGCACAATACACGTTAACGGCCCATCTCCCGATAACCTATACCCACACCCCATCGCTTCGAGTGCACAATACGTGCCCCTCCCACAACGCCGGCATACCGCAAAGCCCGTACCTACCTAGCCCCACGCAGTCCGCGTTCAAAAACTCAGCATCCACACACGCGGGCTTGAACGCAATCACCCACTCCCAATCGCCGTAACCTAGACGCAACAAACGCCCCTCCCCCTTCCGCTTGCAATACTCCCATACGCTCCATGAGCGAGTGTCCCCAACCCCAAATCTCTGGAGCGCCTACCAACTGCCTGCTTCTTTCACCACCCACCCCTGGTGCACTACTCCTACTATCACAGCCAATAACGCGCAGTCCCAACCGGTCTCAAGTTAACTCCCGCCCTGTTATCTACTAACCTTACGTGCCGCCCCCCACTCCCTCCCCCCGGAACCCTCACCCGTCCACCTAACGCCGCCGCCGCGCCCTCAGAACCATACGCCTCGTCCCATCTTATCCCCAGCGCTTTTGGCGCACGCTGCGTCCTAAAACGGCCCTCCACTCATCCGTCCACACTGTCATACCACTTGCGTTGTGGTACGACCCCTTCCCCCTCCCATAACTATAATCGTTCGTGCTTTTCACCAGTGTAAATAATCCTCACTGACAATTTCTTTTAAGATCTTATGGCCTTCCCCTGACTTCTGAGTAATATGCGACTCATCTTACAAAAACTCAGCCTATCCTTGCCACAACAAGTTGTTTTCAGGTGGAAATTAACATGATCCACCCATTGTTTTCCTTTGAGGTCATCCATATAAAGATATACTTAACAGATCATTAATGAGTTTGTCAGGTGGATCTCGCTTCACAAGCGCCTCACAGCCCCCAAACCTTTAAATAAACAAGTTAAGGAACTTTTTCATAAACAATACATTCAAGAATGGTGTCTTATCAACCTTCCTTGTTGACCCATATTGAGATATTTATGAGATGTGCAGAATCTAGAGCATAAATCCCAAAAGCTAACTGCAAGAAGATTTAGAAGATTTCCTCATAGACTCGATACCATGGTCTATAAACAAATACGTAGAGAGTCTCCTTACAGTACACCCATTGATTGTGGCTGCTGTATGAGGGAGTACAGCCTGTTAGGCACAATTACACAAGCTTATAAGAAAATATCTTTAAACTCCTCTTAGGTTATTCCACCCATGCGATCTAGATCTCGAAGAGCCCTTGATTGTCTTCCCGAGTTCTTTTTTCCACTATCATTTCTTAAACACATTGAAATGTCTTTTCAAAGACTTCCAAGTTCTAATGTTTAAGTAAATACAAACATAACCCAAATAAAGACCGACTATAAACCATCACGTCGAATGACTAATGAAGTAGCTAGAACCTTATCTTGACACCTGTTTGAAATGGACCACAACACACATCATATGCCTATTAATCCAACAAAGACTATAGGTCGCCCTTTCAGGACCACAATGAGGCGAAACCGAATTTCCCTCATTCCATTCTGCCCGACTAAATCAAGGTACGCATTGATCCAACTGAACTCATCATACTGTTGATTTTAAAAGCCCCTCATGTTGCAGCTTTTCAATACGTTTCTTGCTTATATGAGCAAGACAGCAGTGCCATAGAAGTAGAGTCCAAGTTATGCTTGGCTCTTTTAGTGCTAACATTATAAATAGAATTAATATTTGGTACAAGAGATTATCCAAATCACTAGGCCATTAGGTAAAACTAAGTCAAAACTTCCAATAGCTTCTACTTGTGCACGAACACCATTGCCCATGTACAAATAGAGAGCTCTTTGTTCCATCTTTCTTGCTCCTCTAAGACCCTATTTTGTGATACAAATGTGAGTACCATAACCAGTGTCATAAACCCGAGACTTATTAGGAAAAAAAATAATTCTATTGTGAAGATACCTAAAGAACTGGCAGTGCCAACTTGCTTCTTTTTCTTCAACAACTCAGCAAGGTAGACAGGATAATTCCTCTTCTAATGACCCACCTCCGTGTAGTGGTGGCAGGTGTCATCTTTAGCAGTAGGTTTATGGTTTTTAGGCTTAGGGATATAAACTTGTTTATCCTTTCCCTTGTCATTAGTTTTACCTTTTTCTTGAGCTTTAAGCGATTTCTTATTGGCTTTTTGGATTTTACCACTTCTAATCGCCATTACTTGTGGTGTTTCAGCCTTTTTAGGTAAACCTTTTTCATACTCAATGAGCATAGCATGTAGTTCACCAATTGTCTTCCCCATGTTATGCATATTGTAATTTCTCACAAATCCAGCAAAATCACTAGTGAGGCTATTTAAGATTAAACCAACACTAAGATCTTGTGTTAGCATATAACCAAGACGTTCTAGTTGTTCTACATATCTTTTCATCTTAAGAACATATGCAGCAACTGGTTTACCCTCCTCTTGTTTGCAAGCATGGAATGTTTGGATTAGGTCAAACCTCTCCACTCCAGCTTGTTTCTCAAACATAGATTTGAGCTCTTTAAGCATCTCATAAGGTGAATAATTTTCATATTGTCTATGAAGTTTAAGAGTCATACTACCGAGCATAAGACAAGCCACCTCATTATAAGCATAATATATTGCATTCCATTTCGCCAGCACATTTGCTACGGAATCAGCTGTAGGAGCAGGGGGAATAGGTTGTTCAATGACAAACATTTTCTTTTCAACTCTCAAGACCAACTTAAGTTGACGAAACCAATCATTGAAATTATTTCCAAAAAGTTTTTCTCTTTCCAACATCGACCTGAAAGCCGATTGGTTTATGTTTTGAATAGATATTGTCATCTACAAAACATAAAAGTTTAAGTATTTAGTATTTTAGATAATATTCCTTGAAGAAAATTAACTAACCATGTTTAATCATATAAACACGTAATTTTCTAAAGGCTAGGGCCCTACTTGACATGCCACCATCACATCAGTTGATCTGCTAGTGATGGTGTATTCAAAAGGTAATTGATGATCAATAATTGCCATCGGTGCAATTCTTAGAACCTTATGGGACTTACATTATTATAATAATATACTAGTAAGCATGTTTCATCCCATCTATGGCTGGAGTTTAAGGTCTCACCACTAAACCGATTAAGTCGTCCAATCAAGAACTGTGATTATGTAACACTAACGTCTCACAAAAAAAGTGTATAATCACTTGGGGATTGCAATCTACAGACGTCTCACGCATAGTAAAAAGACAACTGCAAGTGTTCATACAAATTGGATGGCAATAACTTATTTAAAAAAGGGTATTATATTTGTCGTGACAAATATGTATGAAGAAGCATGCATACATCTTCGTATCATATATTTTAATAAAAACTATACTCAATTAAGTTATTTATCATGGTATCACTCATTTTCTATACATTAAATGTATAAATAGTGTTACCTTTTAAAAATTGACAATTCAACGTGTTTTTAAAATTTAAAGATTTCATATTTTATCACAGGAAAAGATTAAAGAATGTTTAAAAACCATTCATACCTTAGACCATTCGCTACTTCTTAAATAGTATAAGGTAAAAAAACTACAACGTAGTCAGGTATTATAGGGTAATGGTATATACAAGACCGAAGTTTTGATGAATCTCCTCGAACTTTATCCTTGCAACTAAATAGTACTTTTGCAAATTATGTCATTGATAAAAATTAAATCTTTAATTTTAAAACACATTATAAACTATTAAATTACAAGTCTCGTCGTGAGAAACCCGAAGGCCATGATTATCGGATGTAAGCCAAACCCAAATTGACACATAAGACTTCAATTAATAGTCCATAATAAATCTTATTTCATAATTATTAGTCATATTTATACTTATTTTTCGAAAACCCCTTTTTATTTTCTCACAGGTCAAAACTTAAAATAAAAACAATATAAACACTAAACTAATACATATAACACTTATTTAAAAAACTTAACAATTAAGCCATGCAAATATCAATTATGATCCTAATTATCTAATAATTAAAATATGTATATATTCATATAAGGCTCCTTCGTCAAATGACTTCGGCCACATCCACCGATATAATCGATTGCGTAAGCCATATATAAATATATACCACATAGCACATAAAATTTAAGCAACTTTTAGGCCCCATTAAGACATAGCTAAGGTCTTCCTATCTTTTAAAGTCGTGGATCTTATCAAATAAATTTAATGTCTATGTTTTAATTCTTGATCATCATATTTTCATAAAAACCTTTTAACAATTAACAAGATTTATATCATATATCCTTCCATGATAAATTGCATGTATTTATCATGGACACCGAATTAACAATTAATTTGAACATAAACTGATTAATTAACAATTAAACACATCAAGTTTTATTCTTATAAAATTTTATACAACCTAGAATTCGTCTAATTAATTTTATAACCAATAAAGATTGAAACTTTATACATAAAGATCGAATCTTTATGCATAAGAACGCCCAAAGGGCTTAAAAATTAATCAAAAATCCTAATCTTGTCAAATTTTATTACTTGCAACTATAAATTCTACACGATGGCTCGTGTTGCCACTGTTAGGTTTTTATAACTTTTAACCATTAAACACGAGTACGCAGCGGAAAGTAAACACGTATAGAATAACATAGTTAACAAGGGAATCAAGAAAGTGTGTACATTTTAGCAATAAACGAAACACCTTCTTAAATATACGCGTGTGTATAATAATGAATACAACGCAAGATCTAACCGAAGATCCCTCTACTTCGACACACATAATACGTTCTTAGCAAACAATAACGTATACTAGTACTAGTAGTGATTAGAAAACGAACACCGTATCTTGACAATCAACTAAACCAGAAACCTTTGTGGTTTCTTGTGGGTCGAACCAAAAACCAAAATCGAAAACCCTTTGGGTTTTTTTGGTTGATCGAACACAAAGAACCAAAAACCTTGTCGGTTTTGGTCTAACTAACCAAGGGAGAGAGATGAGAGATTTAAGGTTATTTTTCTCAAAAGCATTCACCAAATAATGAACCTTTAAATCCCTTTATATAGCCTTTATTACTTGGAGAGCAAGTCAAGCAATTCCACATCCTTAAGGAGGTGGAGTTCGACTGGCCGAAGGAAAAAGGAGGGGGAAAACGCAACTTTCCATTTTTTCAAGTTTTGCATATTAGCCCTTTAACTTTTAACGACTAATATTAATTCTCGTTAAACATTTAACGATCGTTTACTTATCACTATTAATATATTACAATTAATATATTAATTATTATTGTTCTACGTATTAACGCGTGCGTCCTCGTAGGCTCGAATAAATAATCCGGACATATGTTATTTATCGTGTTCATAATCCTACAAATTTGTCAACTAATACTATAAACCTAGCCCGCCTATTGGGTGGATTACAAAGGTATATAGTATATATACAATGAATCAATACATAAATTCATTGGATTAGTCAATATCATTTCTATTTGTCCTAAAATGCAGTATGACGTCTTATTATGTACTGTAACATCACTAATTGTAATTTATCTAAAAATGTGTCGTGTTTATGGTGAACATTTATTTTGAAACGCAAATGTAAATGTTTTATTAATATTGACATTCTTGTTATTTTAATGTTATCAACTATTTTAAATAATTAAAATTTACTAGAGATAAATAAAATTTCATATTATGCTTGGATACGAGTTACGAAAGTGTGGAGTGCACACTTGTTAAGCTAATATGTTTCTGACCCGAAATAAATGTGGAGGTCAAGGGGGTCGCGCCCCCTACAAATATGTCTATTACTGAAGAGTTGTGACCCTCGGGATTTAACCGCCATAACCATCAAATATGCCTGTTACATAAGAGAAGCATCTGGTCTTATTTAATATAAGAAAACACACAACTCCTCTTTGTTTTGATTTGTTCTCTTAGGCCTAGAATCAAAGCGTTTTTCTTGAATAATCCCAATAAGGATTTCTTGATACCTATGCATCATTTGGGTTGAAATACTTTATTCGAAAAGTGACCTTACACGATTCAAGTAATATTATCATCACACACTAACCCCAATCTTTAACAAACGAATAAAGTATTCTGTGGTAATCAAGGCTGGAAGAGATATTGTGAATGAGATGACTTCTACGTTTGAAAAACTCGATAATTTTAAAAAGAATGATTTAAGACGGTGGCAGAAGAAGACGTACTTCATTTTGACAACATTAAAGGTTTTGTATGTTATGTCTGGTTCGGTCTTAGGAAAAACCAGTCATTATGCTTTGTTAGACCGGACCGACTCAGACACGGACCAAACATTTCTGTATGGTCCGCGATCCGGTGTTTTGGACCAAATCAGTTTTCGGTCTTGATCCGGTCTGGTTTTCAAACCGTGATCAGCCCTAGATTAAAGCGTGCAAATTGTTTACGTAAGGTATGTAAAACGTTTTTAAGATAGGATTTGGGATGGTTGTGTTACTTTGTTTCTCGTGTTGAACGGTAAGGACTCGATGGTTATGCGAAGGATCATGAAGCTCTGGTAACACTTTAATAAACCATATTTTTAATATGTAAGAGTTACTCTGTGTAAGGGTTTGATGGCAAGTGCATGAACTTACTTGGGGAAGTTGTGAATGCTTTACATTTATAGGGAGGCATTAAGGTTTAGAGGTAATGTTGGGATTAAAAGTCTTCTTGATGCTGTTAGAATTACTGCTGCTCAAGTTTATGTTAATACTGCTCTGATGAATTTAGTGCTGCTCATGAACTTTAAAGAAAATATACTAAGTAGTTACTACTGCTGGTACAAAAGTTAATGCTGCTAGTGAAAGTTACTACTGCTAGTACAAAGACTGCTTGAAGTTAATGCTGCTAACGAGTTACTACTGCTCAAGAAAATATTCTAAGTAGTTAGTACTGCTAGTATTAAGTTAGTACTGCTAGTGTAAGTTAGTACTGTTTGTTAGTACTGCTTACTTGATATGTATTAGTTATTTATAGAAAAAAATTTATATACTTAGGAAAGTATTGTAAGCCGAGTAGGACTCCTTGGTGTATAAAAGGTGGTCTTAAGGCATAGAGTTTGATATGTTTTTTTTCTTTTATTCTTAGCTTCAAGGTCTGTGTAACCCTAATACTTTGAGAGTATTCATATTATTATTAATAATATTGGAGCTTATTTGTTTTGAATTACTGTTTCATTGATAATTCTTCTTAATATTAAAGATTAGATTTCGCATAATCTTTAATACATTCAAACAAAGCTTTTACTATAGTTGTGTTAGATTTATCTAATATAACTAAACCTTAAACAAGCATAAGGAATTCGATCTATTGAAGTAGGATCAACCGGTGGTATCAGAGCTTGTTGAAAAGCTTTGAATAAGAAAAACTTGTTTTTATACACAAGATCTTTTGCTAAAAGATATGGATCAAGATTATGCACACATGGTGGCTGCATCCAAAGTTCCCATGCTCAAACCTGGTGAGTATGAGATCTGGAGGATGAGGATTGAACATTATATCCATATGATAGACTATGCACTGTGGGAAGTCATAGAGAATAGTGCAACCTTGCCAAAAACAATAACTGTAGAAGGTGTTATGACAGTGATGCCTATTACAACTGCTGAAGAAAAGGCTCAGAGAAGATTAGAGGTGAAAGCTAGAAGTACTTTAATGATGGGCATTCCCAATGAACATCAGTTAAAGTTTAACTCTATAAAGGATGCTAAGAAGTTGCTGAAAGATGTTAAAAAGAGATTTGGTGGGAATGCATCTACTAAAAAGACGCAAAGGAATCTCTTAAAGCAGCAATATGAAAACTTCACTGCTCCAAGCACAAAGATGCTTGATCAAACTTTTGATAGGCTTCAAAAGATTATGAGTCAGTTGGAGCTTTTGGATGAAAAACTTTCACAAGAAGATGTTAATCGAAAGTTATTAAGAAGTTTGTCACCTGAGTGGAACACACATGCTGTTGTGTGAAGGAATTAAGCTAATTTGGATACAATGAGCATGAAGGATCTTTACAACAACCTCAAGGTGTATGAACCAGAAGTTATAGGGATGTCTAGCTCAAGTTCAAGCATACAAAACATGGCTTTTATGTCATCTTCAAATAACAACACTAGAAGCACTAATGAAGTAGTTAATACTCCTCATAGAGTTTCTACTGCTAGCACTCAAGTTAATGCTGCTAACTTTACAAATATTGATAACTTGAGTGATGCTGTTATTTGTGCATTCTTTGCTAGTCAACCAAATAATCCTCAACTTGTACATGAGGACTAGCAACAAATCTATCCAGATGACATAGAAGAGATGGATTTGAGATGGTAAATGGCCATGTTGACTATGAGGTCAAGAAGATTTTTGAAGAATACAATAAGGAAGCTTACTATAAATGGCAATAAGACTATTGGTTTTAATAAGTCCATAGTGGAGTGCTACAATTGCCACAAGAGGGGATATTTTGCTAGAGAGTGCAGAGCTCCAAGAAATCAAGACAACGGGAACAAGGAAAGCTAAAAAAGGAGTGTGCCTGTAGAAATATCTACTTCCACAGCTTTGGTGTCATGTGATGGTCTTGGTGGATATGACTGGAGTGATCAGGCAGAGGAAGGGCCTAATTATGCACTCATGGTTTTCTTATTTTCAAATTCTGACTCAAAGGTATCCAATGATTCTATTTGTTTAAAATCTTGTTTGAAAACTATTGAATCTCTTAAATCTCAAAATGATCAACTATTAAAAGATTTAAAGAAATATGAGTTAATGATTTTAGGTTATAAGACAGGTTTAGAGTTTGTGGAAGAAAAACTTGAAGTTTATAAAGCAAATGTGTCTATTTATTTACAAGATATTAAGGGATTAAAATTTGAAATTCATTTAGGAGAAATAGCTATTAGAGAGCTTAAGAAGAAGCTTGAAATTATTCAAAAAGAAAAATATGGCATTCAACTTAATGTAGATAAATTTGAACATGCATCTAAAAGTTTAAACAAGCTCATAGAGTGTCAGATAGTTGATAATTGCAAGAAAGGTTTAGGCTATGAAAATTATAATGCAGTTCCACCTGTTTACACAGGAAATTTCATGCCTCTAACACCTGACTTGTCTTTAACTGGTTTAGATGAGTTTGTTAATAACCATGTAGTTGAGAACTGTAAAGCTATGTCTAGTAAAGAAGAGCCTGAGGTAGTTAAGAAGAATGATGACACCCTAATTATTGAAGAATGGGTGTCAGATGATGAGGAAGGGGATGTGTCTCAGCCTAAAATTGAAAAGAAAACAGTTAGGCCTAGTATTGTTAAGAAAGAGTTTGTCAAATCTAAACAACAAGAAAAAACTACTAGGAAAACTGTTAAACAAGTTGAGCAACATAGGCAAAACACTAACAGTCCAAGAGGCAAGAAATTGGAACAATATGATGTCTCAAAAACTAGAAAGCAATTTTGAGATGTTTAATAAGGCCTGTTATGTGTGTGGAAGCTTTGATCATTTTCATATTGATTGCAATTACCATCAAAAAACAGTTTCAAAATCAAAGGATGGTAAAACCTATTTGGAAGAATGCTCAAAGGGTGAATCATCAAAACTTTGCTAAAAAGACTCACCCTTATGCTAAAAAGAACTTAGTTCCAAGAGCAGTACTAATGAAGTCTGGTTTAGTATCAATTAATACTGCTAGACAAGTTAATGTTGCTCACTCAAAAACAACAGTGAATGCTGCTAGACTAATGTCATATCTTTCTAAATCAGCACATTCAACTGTTAAGATGCCCATTCATAAGAACACAACATTTAAAAATAGTAATATTAATCAAAAGGTTAATATTGTTAGGGGTAAAAAATTTAATACTGCTAGGCCAAAAGCAGCAGTTAATGCTGTTAATGGAAATAATTATAATGCTGTTAAGGCCTCAGCTTGTTGGGTTTAGAAACCAAAGCATAAAGTTTTAGATCATGTTTCTAAACACAATAGTGCATTAATCACCCTAAAAAAGTTTGATTATGTTGATGCACATGGCAGATCCAAGTCAGTGATGGCTTGGGTCCTTAAAAAATGATTTTCTTATCTAATGTGCAGGGCAATCCACAAATGGATTTACAGGATCAATGAGTGATTAATAGTAGATGCTCAAGGCACATGACAGGGAACATGTCCTTTCTTACAAACTATAAAGAGATAAATGGAAGATATGTTGCTTTTCGAGGGAACCCCAAAAGAAGGAAAATCATAGGAAAAGGCACAAAGGTGATATTTTGCTGGTCTAAGTTTATATGGATGATATCATCTTTGATTCAACAAAGAAGGAGTTATGCTTTGCATTTGAGAAGTTGATGCATGAAAAATTTCAGATGAGTTCTATGGGAGAACTTACATTCTTCTTAGGATTACAAGTGAAGCAGAAGAAGGATGACATATTTATTAGTCAAGATAAATATGTTGAAGAGATTTTAAAGAAATTTAGGTTTACAGAAGTCAAGACTACGAGCACACCAATGGAAACTCAAAAGCATCTGCTCAAGGATGAATATGGTGAAGAAGTGAATGTTTATATGTATAGGTCAATGATTGGTTCATTGATGTATCTTACATCTTCAAGACCTGACATCATGTTTGTAGTGTGTGCCTGTACTAGATACCAAGTCAATCCAAATGTTTCACATATTCATGTTGTGAAAAAGATTTTTAGGTACTTAAAAGGTCAACCAAAATTAGGCCTTTGGTATCCAAAAGATTCTCCTTTTGATTTGATAGCATACACTGATAGTGATTATGTT